>JAEMWC010000887.1:170000-192500 GCA_016490735.1 Pachyseris speciosa
ATTTAACATTCGGGAAATGGACTTTTCGTAGCTCGGGCATTCTAACGCCATTTAAGAATATCACAACTCTAAAGACGTCCCAGACGGCGGAAATTGGCTCTTTGGTAGGCTCGGTCTTTGTAACAGAGATTGTAACTCAATTTTGCTGCATGTAAACTTATTACGAGAGATAAAGGGAAATTAGTTGATTAGTTGAATAGTTGAGATATCGTCGGTGGCACCATGACCCGGGAAGATGTCGAGCATTTCTCGATCTTCCACCGGAAAGTGGATTAAGGCGTAATAAAAGTTCGGCATAAATTGAAGATTGGTAGGATTTTAGAATAGAGTGGTTTTCAATTGAGCATCGAAAGTAAATTGCGTTTGCTTTGGTTTTGCGTTGCTTTGCTCTCTGATTGGTCAGCAAAACTCGCGCCACTTTCTCAACCAATGAAAGCAAAACCAAAACTAATCTCGACTTGGTCGCGCGCATTTTCCCGCGCATTGTGCCGGTGTAATTGCTTCGAATTCTGATTGGCTCAGTGCACTGTTTCTGTTTGTTGTGATTGACTGGAGTAATTGCCTTGGCTTTGGTTTTACCACGCTCAATTGAAAACTGCTCTAATAACATTTGAATGTGACTTGAAACATTCCTCCTCTAGTTTATAACACTCAGGTTTTTCTTTCGTAGAACCGAGAGCAGCTGTTTTTCAACTGTGGATGGTGTGGAATGGATCAGTGAGTTGTTTTAGCTGATTCCCAGCTTAGAGCGCTTTTCAATTGATTGTCGTAAAACCAAAACCAAAGCAATTACTCTGACCAATCATAACAGACTAAGCAGTGCATTGAGCCAATCAGAATACGAAGCAATTACAAGTAGCCGACGCAAAGCGCGGGAAAATACGTGCTTGCAATTCACGAATGGTTTTGGTTTTGCTTCTCATTGGTTGAGAAAGTGGCGCGAGTTTTGCTGGCCAATCACAGAGCGAAGCAATGCAAACCCAAAGTAAAACCAGAATTACTTTCGACACTCAATTGAAAACCGCTCTAACCAAACTAAGATGCGTTCTTTTGTAACTATTGCGGAATGGGAATCTCGGAACAGACGGTACTCTTGTTTATTCTGGTTTGATAGCGGAACGAGCAGAATGAACAAAATACTGTTTACTCGGAAAACCTGGAATACCGTATGCGCCCCCTTTGACGCGTTTTGGCGGGAAATTGAGAGCGGCCCATCACTGATGCCAGTGACGTGGCGCCAAAAGTCAGGTTCAGACGATCGGTGTAGACTGTTCTACGCTTTGGTCTCCTGTCGCCTTCACCAAGAGTATTTCGTTTTGAGAATACCTGTTCTTTTGTATACCAACATAATAATAGAATGAAGATGTGGATGATCATCGCAGTTATGAACACTACTTAAGCAGAAGTGAAAATAAGGCCTGAAAAAAATTCAGGCTTGTACGGGATTCGAACTCACGACCTCTGCGATACTGGTGCAGCGCTCTACCGACTGAGCGAACAAGCTAACTGGGAGCTTGCCATTTTGTGAACGTTCCGATTTTTCATTTTCATCCCGTGCTGCTTAAGTGGTGTTCATAGCTACGATGATCATTCATATTCATTCTTTTATAATCCGCAGTTCAAATATGTGATTTTCATAAATTCATTCTAACATAGTAATAGCTGTTTATTAATCGCCATTGCAGTCAAAACACTGAATTACAGGGATGAAAAGAAAAACGTTACTTCGCGTATTCATTTATTCCTAAACCGGGATAAGAATAACCCCATTATATTAGTCCCAAAGGAAAGCGCCCACTGCTATATCAATTGCTTCGTGTACTTGTCCTGCTATTAGTAATGTGATGGAGCTTGCAGTCACTCTTCCGTAATATTTATATTAGCGCCTACAGTGCTATTGTTTTGTACAAACCTGTTATCAATAGGTCGTTCTTCACAGCAAGTTAGAGGTATACTTATCAAAAGAATCCGAAATAACTTGAATGGAACCCCAAAATGTACCAAAAATGCGTTCAAAATATAACGCCAGGAGGAAAAAAAACACATAAAAATTTCAAAGTTAAAACGCAAGTGCTGGTGTCACATGTTGATGAAGTAACGTTACACCAAGCTTCACTTGAAACCGAGGGGGCCTTGGGTATGCTCGAGTGAAAAGAATACAGTCTATAGTGTAATCCATAACGTAGTAATAGGCCATAATTAACCTCTGTCTGAGGCACCGAATTTAGTATCGAGCTGTCAAGAGTTTTTAAAAATACTGTAATTGTCAAGATTAGCTATCAAGATTCTTCGTTACGTCTAATTTCATGTGTTCTACTGTTTAGCCGTGAAGCCGTTAATAATCAGCATAATGGCTTCTTCACCCAGTCGAAAGGAAGTGTATGGCCTGGACCGAGGAATGAACTTCCACCGCACCCGTGATTCTGGTGAAACCTGGCGACAGATCACTGACGCTTACCTCAAGGAAATCAAAGAAGAACCCAGTCTGGTGCATGCTACGTCACTTCCGGAAACAGTTGTTTCTGATCTACCGACAGCTAACTTGACAGCGGTCGCTAATTCTACCGGTGTTACTTGGGGAGGCAAGTGAATTTACCATAGTGTACTGTTCGGCTAGCCTACCTCTCTAAAGGACGCACAAAATTGGTTCATAAAACAATAGATAGCAGATCACCACGATAAATATAGCCCTAACAAGCGTAATACGAATAGACGTCAGTAGAGAGGTAGAGGTAATAGCCCACTTTAATTTTCCACTGCCGATCTGTGAGAAATGAAAAGTAGAAGTTCTTACATACTGCTGGGTGCTGAAACTTGGGATAAGGGTTACGTTGACACAAAAGGAAGGCAGGAAGCTGTACTTGCCGCTGTCCACCGCTTAATTAACAACTTCTGCCAGATTGACCACACATCCCGAATAGACACCAAATTCCGTTCCTTTGAATTTAATTTCATCAGTGTCAATAAAATATTTGGGATAAAAAGGTCTTTTCAAACCTGCCGCAGTTATTGTTCATTCTAGTCTTGGTTTCAGCGTGTGAGATAGTGATGTTAATGCAATTGTGGCTGACCCATAACGCCGTTCAGAATTTTAATTGTATGTTCTCTCCACAGTGTCTGGCGCTGGAATTCATGTCATGGCCGCTGGAAGCAACTCTTGGAGTATGGTGGGCTCATGGAAATGTTGCGGCATGTAACTCGAAAAACCGAATCCTAAAAATATAAGTGCATTTCAAAGTATTGTACATATATATTACACTCAACAATAATCACTCTGCCGTAGAACCGGGGAAAGGCGCAGTACTCAAAGATTCCTAATTCTCATTTATAAGTAAACCGGATTTTTTAGGTAAACTTTTGTCTCATATATGACTGCTGTCTGTTGATATCTTTTGTTTCATCAGCAATGTCCTGGGGAATAGTGCCAATGCACTGTTAACTGACTGCATGCCAAGGAAAGTAAACGGAACTGTGGTCTATTTTGTCTTTTCAAATTTACTGCACGATGGGTAAAGTAACAAATGACAGCAGAGGTCTGAAATTAAGGTGACTGAACGCAGCAACACCCTATTATAGGAAATTGACAATGCACTTTATTAACGCGATTTTAAAAACATCGCGTTAATTTAATGCGTCTTAATTTACGTCGATGTTAATTTAAATCACGCTATTTTCAGTACATCATTGTTGTTTACAGTACCTTTATTTAAAAAACAAAAAGACCTCGTCTGCTCATAGCTCCTCTGTCAACTTCTCGGAGTCACTTTCTCCTTTACTTGTAGATTTTTTTTATTAGCTTTGTGAATTTTATGATGATACGCTGATTGAATTTTCCACCAACAGCAGCCGTCATTTTAGGACTTTTAGAGCCATTTGGTAATTTAAAAATTGTATCACTTTAGTTTAAAGTGACCGCATGTCCATGTTAGACCGAATAATTGCAATGTTATGGGTTAAAGGACGTTTCAGACATTTGTTCTTGTTCTTTTTTCCTGCAATACAGAAATAATAATAATAATATTGAGTCATCGACCAACCAGCACTGTTTATCAGTCTTGTATAACTGATGGCGCATTGCATTACTTATCTTTTAATTTAGGCTGCACTGGTAAATTGTCCAATAAGAAACCATTATAATTATCATGCAAACGCATGCTTCGAGATATCCAAGGTGATTAATTAATCTTGACTCGTGGTCTTAAACGTGACTGCAAAATCTTTGTTGTCAAAAATTAAAAAAGCAATAAAACGAAGGATGGTTTTGAAGCGCAGTAAATGAATGAAATATTTTATTATTCATGACATTACCACAGGAATACCCCGAAAAAAATTCTGCGAGCTCTCACGACAGGTGTTGAACCTTTGACCCTCCAATCACTAGCTCCGATGCTCTAGCACTGAGACACAGGAAACCCCTGGGGGCTGGGCGATTAACTTGGATACTGTTCAAGTAGTGTTTCATAACTGCGATGATCAGTCACATATTTAATAATTAATCCTCAGTTCAAATATATGATTTTCATATATTCATTCTCATATATTCACCACTCACGGGTATATTACGAACCAACAAAACGACCAGCTCCAAGATGGCTTGTTAGCTCAGTCGGTAGAGCGCTGCACCGGTATCGCAGAGGTCGTGGGTTCGAATCCCGTAGGAGCCGGAATTTTTTCAGGCTTTATTTTCACTACTACTTAAGTAGTTAGTGTTCATAACTGCGATGATCATTCACATATTCATTCATCAATCCGCAGTTCAAATATATGATATTCACAGTCATTTAACTTGGATTCATGGAGAAAAATTCACCATCTCACTTCACTCTCATTGCGAATTTTGCCAACTAGCGACAATGAGTTCCTTGAAGTATGCAAGACGTTTGTCACAGTTTTTTCAGGCCCATCTCCCACGAGTCTTCTGTAGCCAAGTGGTAGAGCATCCCCTGTAGTAAGAACTCCGATTTTTTTTTTGGGCATGCGTTTCACAGTATTGCATAATTACATCTCGAAACACTGAGATTAGTCATAATCACCTTGACCTTCACCATAACCGCGAATGTGATGTGATGTGATGACCACCGCCTTGATCCAGAGCACAATCGCTATTATTCATAACCACCATAGTCATCATCATCATCATCGCCCTACCTTTGTCGCTTCGATCATCACCTCGACAACAATAATAAAGAACTGCCATCAAGACCATCATATTTTTAGCCTGCGTAACAGGCGCTAGAAAGGGAAAGGAAAGGGGGGACGCGGACGCGCTCTCAAAGCGAGGAGAGAGAGAGAGGGAGAGAGAGAGAGAGAGAAAGAGCGAGAGAGAGAGAGAGAGAGAGAGAGAGAGAGAGAGAGAGAGAGAGAGAGAGAGAGAGAGAGAGAGAGAGAGAGAGAGAGACAGAGACAGAGACAGAGACAGAGACAGAGAGAGAGACAGAGAGAGAGACAGAGAGAGAGAGAGAGACAGAGAGAGAGAGAGAGAGAGAGAGAGAGAGAGAGAGAGAGAGAGAGAGAGAGAGACAGAGACAGAGACAGAGACAGAGACAGAGACAGAGAGAGAGACAGAGACAGAGACAGAGACAGAGACAGAGACAGAGACAGAGAAGAGAGAGAGAGAGAGAGAGAGAGACAGAGAGAGAGAGAGACAGAGAGAGAGACAGAGAGAGAGACAGAGACAGAGACAGAGACAGAGACAGAGAGAGACAGAGACAGAGAGAGAGAGAGAGAGAGAGAGAGAGAGAGACAGAGAGACAGAGACAGAGACAGAGACAGAGACAGAGAGAGAGAGAGAGAGAGAGAGAGAGAGAGAGAGAGAGAGAGAGAGATAGAGAGAGAGAGAGAGATAGAGAGAGACAGAGAGACAGAGAGAGACAGAGAGAGACAGAGAGAGAGAGACAGAGAGAGAGAGAGAGAGAGAGAGAGAGAGAGAGAGAGAGAGAGAGAGAGAGAGAGAGAGAGAGAGAGAGAGAGAGAGAGAGAGGAGAGAGAGCGCTTTACCCATTTCCTTTTCTAGCGCCTGCCACGCAGACTATAGTTTAAAATTATTTTTACTTAAGTGTCCCCAACTAGTTGAGAGTTCTACACTCGGCTAGACTAGACTGACACGTAAATAAAGTTATTAGAGAGCTTAAGCAACGACGACGGCAACGGCAACGAAAACGTCATTTGAAAATCTCGTTATCGTAATCTCGTTATCGTAATTCTTTCGCTATTATTCCAACTTCTTTAACTTGTAAAATGTCGGCGAACTATCCTGGAGCTAAATTAGCAAAAATGGCGTTGAAGTTGGGAAAAAGAAAGAAGAGTTCACCGTCATACGCTCACGTTCTCCACAAAACCTAAAATTTGGCCATTCAGACGTTGTTGTTTTGTTGGGAACGGCAAAGAAATGTACTAAAATGTAAAACGCACGTGCAGGGCTATTGTTTTTGCTCATTAAGCCTATTGTTTTGTGACGTTCTCGTTGCCGTCGCCGTCGTCGTTGCTTAAGCTCTCTATTGATTGATCAACAACACCCTCGCGACCTCAACACCAAGACTAGGACAATTAGTATCAACACGAGTAGTATCCCCACCACATTATTATCATTGTGGACTACAATTACACCACCATAATCACGCCCATTACGTACCGTCATCACCATTATCAACAACAAGACCATGACCATGAACTCCATAAATATGGGTTATTGGCCAAGCGTGAGGCCAATATCCTGCCATCTTGACCGAACAAGCGTGGTCAATAAAGGATTTGTTATATGACTCAAAGGACGCCATTAAAAGACAGTAAAACGCGGGACGAACTGGCTATCCCGAGCGGTCAAGATGGCTCCATCTTGACCTCGCGGGTAGCCAATCACAGCAGGAGAATTGATTCATCTTGACCGTAGAAAGAGCCAGTCCAGGGGGGGCCCTGGAGCCAGTCATATAATAATTGTTGGTATTGACCATCACTAGATCACAGTGACCATGACCATGAGTATTAGCACTGATTGCCAACACCAAGACCAACACTTTCATTGTCATCACCACGATCAACACTGCATTCACCTGGACAATGACCACCCCCCCCCACACACGATTTTTATTGAGGCCACCACCAACACCGTTACCGTCACTCTCAGCGTCACCGGTGGGCATCACGACCACCATGGAAGTCACTAAAGATGCTAACGAACATGACCATGACTACACCCACCACCATATCACCGACCACTACTATTATGGTGACCATCACCCCGGTGGATTGCTACCTTTTCGTGGTCTGGGGTCTTAGCGTCTCCGAGTGACTCCTAGAGCTGTGCTGACAGGTGCATTACCTCCTGGTAGGGCAACCCATTCAAGACAGGTCAAAGGTTAGATACCAGTTAATTACCACCCACCGCCCCTCTTAAGGTTAGGCACAGGGATACCAACCATGGTCCGCTAAATGGTTAATGTTACAGAAACAGAAAGTGTTACGATACGATATAGCCTCCTTCGCAGACGTCTTTGGGCTCGTCACGAGTTCCTTGCCCACGAACATCTGCTGAACTGAGCTGCTACTTCCGTTCGTCGGCGGTTAGCCTTTGTTTTGAAGAAACCTATAACACACCCGATTCACGTGCATCGTCTTTGAAAATAATCCAGGGGTCGAAGTTCTACTTTCCATAAATTGGAAAACTAACTATGATTGGCTAACCGCCTCGAACGGAAGTGGTAGTTCAATTCAGCAGACGTTCGTGGGCAAGGAACGCGTGACGAGCCCAAAGACGTCTGCGAAGGGGCTAGATAGGATACTATACGAGTTTATTGTGTCATATGCTTAGCTATTCGGTTGGGACATTACACAATGAAATGGCACACCAAGCTAGTTTACAGGTATTCCACATCAATTAAAATTAAATTTAAATTTTTTTACGATACGAGTTTATTGTGTCATATGCTTAGATATTCGAGTGGGACATTACACAATGAAATGGCACACCAAGCTAGTTTACAGGTATTCCACATCAATTACAATTAAATTTAAAATTAACTATCATTAAATTACCTACTATAAAATTAACTACTATAACATATGAATTAGCTACTATAAAATTAACTTCTATAACATGTGAATAATATATAGATTTAGCCAAGCCTAAAAGCGGAGCTCCAAGATAATTTTTTACTGGTATTGAGCAACACGGCATGGCTTTTCTTGCGCCAATATTTTGTGTTTAGAGCAGTCAACAGGAATGGACTGTGGTTCAAAAACCTCAAAACATCACAAGAAAACAATACAGTCTACACTTGTGTTTGTTCGAAAACAAATTTAGCAATCTAAGAATGATCAAATATTTTCATCCAACATTGTTGGGAGAGCATGTTTGAACGTTTAGCCACCTCTCACAATAGTGCATTAAATGGCTTTCCATGTTTGATTGAGATCAAACATGTTCATCCAAAATTTCGCATTACCGTGAACAAATGTTTGATCGTTTAGCCACCCCAACAAACAAATCGTACACAAACAGTAAAAATCAACCAAATAAATCACATAACGTCGAAAATTTCAGCGATAATACGCAAAAATCATTTTGTGGACTCACATGGTCCGCTGTTTGGTCAAACATTGTTATGCGTTTAGCCACCAAACGTTATGTGTGAAAAACACGATGTTGGATGAAAATGTTTGATCTCTAACCAGGGTTTAAAAAACATATCTCGAAGTAAATGAAGCTTAGATATAAGCTTAAATGTCTTCGAAAAGAAAAAAGGAAAACAATCCGGATAGTTTGGATAGGTAATCGCATGGCCCGAGTAAAATTAAGCATTAATATCACTTGTGTTTTCTATCAGAAATTTGCTGAAATTGCCCTCGTCGCGTAAAACATGAGAGATACTTTACGAGGACTCATTGCGATTACGTGTTAATAACATAAGGGCAAACGTTTCTTTCAGTTCTTAACCCTTTAGAAACAGTGACGTCAAAAAACATGTACAGTCAGCCAAGCGGAAGAAAACACTCGTTCGCTTATTACAAAACAACAAACAATTCGACTAGCTACTTCTTTGTTTCCAAAACGAGAAGATTGTTATTTATATCCATTCGAGACAAAAATACAAGTTTCATTCCTGAACAAAAGTAACAACGATTAAACCTCAAATGCTAAGCTTCAATTTATTTAAGTTACCTGTGTTGTCGAGCTTTCTACGACTTGAAAATACGCATCGATCCACTGAAGTAAAAACATACATCTACAAAAATAGCAAACGGTTTATCCAAAGAAAGAACTTCTTCCACCAAGTTTGAGCTACTCGTTCCTCCCATTAATGCCGGTGAGTTGTTAAGTGAACTTTCGTGGTGAGCTGCAAGATGCCCCGGGCCGGTAAAGTGAACAAGCCCTTGAAGCGTTAAATCATTTTGTTTTCAACCACACAATCCGGGCGCCATACAACTGGATCCAAAATTTAAGAATTTCCTGAGATAAACGCTTTGCTCTTCCATTTTATCAGTTGAAAATTCACCTTGCGGAGTACCTTTTAAGTAGTTCTTGATTTTCATGCCTTTTACGCGAATTAAAAGAAAGAACTTCGAAGAAGATGAAGTTGTTGTGCTTAAAATGAAGAAACCTGATTGTGAAATCTCGAGCGAAAGCGCGCGAAAAATTAAGCCTCGTTTTGTTTTGGTTGTCCCACACCTCGCTTGAACCTGCGATCCAATCGAAAACCAATACCTGGTCAGCGGTCAACTTAAAAAAAACAGCTGACCTCGATAAGGTCTTAACTTGAGCCCGCGTACTACTGGTCAGCGGATACCTTGTTTTGACAGGTGTCAATTGGCCATAACATTGACGTCCAATATCAAAAGACGTACACAAAACGCGGGTTACAACACACAATTAATGGGACATTTCACATCCCATACATGGAGGGGCGGACGTACGTTCGTACAACGCGACGTACGTACAGTGACCAAAACCAAATTTTCTCGAATATACGGGTTACCATATTTTCTTAACCATGGTGCTCCGCTTGGGCCGCCGGATTTAATAATAATAAATAGTAATTTAGTACTTATATAGCGCATTTTCCATGTGTATATGATCAAATGCGCTTTACAAGCAGATGAAATTGGAATTTGGAAATGTTAGTTTTTTGTGGAGAGGGGAAAACCGAGAACCCGGAGAAAAACCTCTCGGAGCAGAGAAGAGAACCAACAACAAACTCAACCCACATATGACGTCGAGTCCCGGAATCGACCCCGGGCCACTTTGGTGGAAGGCGAGTGCTCTCACCACTGCGCCATCCCTGTTCCCGAATGCACTAAATGCTTTAATAATTTTAAAAAGTTTAAGTTGGGATCGTAAAATATAATTCAAAATAATTCTACGTTGTACTAAGTATTGAAAACAGTAGTCATGTGTATTTAACTGTCCCAATATGGAAGAGGTATAAGTTACCAGTGATTCATTTATTGACAATCGCTCCTGGTACATCTGTGTACGATATATAGTTTTCATGCCATCTTCTGTTTGGGCGAAACTATCGGGGCATCAAACAAATGAGGTCAGAATGTCTCTTTGCACGAATAATTTTCTTACAGAGCAAGAGAGCTTTTGAAAACTGATGAATTCAGGAAAAATCGGTTCGTGATGGCTCTATGAAATAGGTTTTGTTTTGTAAAATGTTTGCCACTAGGAAAAACACCAATCAATGAGCTGTTTTTAATCTTGAAACAGTTTTCAGTCCGCTTACGATTAAAGATTTAGGCCGGTAGACAAACCGTTCATTTTTCTTGAAATATTGATGTACTTTCAGCTGATAAAAGAGATTTCGCCATTTTTGTTTTGTTGTCGTTTATTATTTCTCAAGCTCTGACTGGAAGCTTAAGTTTTTTTAAGTGCAATTGACAGGAACGTCTGAGAGTTTCTGCTAATGAGGTGGAAACGATTAACGCTTCAAAGTAATGAAGATTTGCTTCAAAGTAAGTGAGTAAGTAATACCTTTATTTAATACCTTTGTGTTTAATACCTTTGTGTTAAGCCAAGATCGAATAATAGGGGACATTAGTAAAAATAGCAACACTAATTGATATACAATACTCAATATTTATTTAAATGTTTACAGGAAAATGATAAAAAAAAAAATGAAAAATGTAATTTTTTGTTCCAACACTTGTGTTAGGTGCGAGTTTAATTTGTCCTAATTTAACTGATTTTATCAAACAAATTATATTTTTTCGAATTTGTTTCTCAGATTAACGATGAACGGTTTGATATATATTTCTGCAGATGTATCCTACGATAAAGCAAAGATTATTCTCAGTTTTGTTAAGGATTAACTTTAAAACATAGAGATGCCCAGAATAACTGAATACAAGCAAGCTTATTTAATATTTCGATCATGCAAATTTGATGGTCGACATAAAATGCGTTTTAACACCTTAGTCCTTATGCTGAATTCATTACTGCTGCGATGAACTGGGTTTTTTTTTACACTTTTTGTTTTTAATAGTTTGCTTCACACTTTGATGATACAATCTTATCTTCACAATTAAAAAAGAATAGTTTCGATTTGTTGTTTGGTGCTCAAACGATTCAGATGCAATGCGCCAGTCTTGTTTATGCTTGGAGCCAGACAAGAGGCAATTCATGCGATGGAACTCAAAATCATCTTCGTAGCTATTCTTCTCTCACGACTCTTTCAATCAGGTAAAAGTATAAGCATGGCCAGTGTGCATCGAATGTAAGGTATTTTATAACATAGATCTCTTTAAAAATCTCCACCGGCTTGAAAATTCAGCGACCGTTGTTTCTGGTTTATGAGAATTCTCTCAAAATATAAGGTCCAGGACCATTATCCATAAACCATTTTTTTTTCACACAAAACTTGTTCTTTATTTCCTAACTATGGATTCATTTACCCCAAACCAGAGGTAGCCCAGCCTCGATATATGAGTATCTGTATGGTGCTATATTACGCAAGGGGGGGGATTTGTAGGGGGAAAACGGTTTTTTCTCAAAATTAAAAAAAAGGTAAATATTCCTGATTTAAAATAAAAAAAAAAATAGCTTACCTTGCTTCAGTCTTGTGTTTCTTTGTCTCTGGTACGGATTCTGGGTCGATTAACAGCGATTTAGGTGGTTTTTGGTCCCTCTTCTTCCACCCCTATATATCCTTTCCAAAAACCACCTAAATCGCTCTCAATCGACCCAGAATCCGTACCAGAGACAAAGAAACACAAGACTGAAGCAAGGTAAGCTATTTTTTTATTTTAAACCGTAACTATGTTTTTGAATTTTTGAGAAAAACCGTTTTCCTCATACAAATCCTTATATTTCTACTCTTGCGTCATATAGTACAGTGCAGATACTCATATATATCGAGCTTGGGCTACCTGTGCCCAAACCACTCAAATAATATATCCTATCAATTAGACCAGCTCACCTAAAGATTAAATGTGCCATGAAAAAATAGTGGACCATTTTGCCCAGTTTGAGATTTTAAGATGTTCACATAAATCTCACGAAAGCTCTCTTTTCCAGAACCTTCAACAGCAATATTTTTTGTCCTTGAGGAAAGATGATGTTCAAGAAATATTTCTCCACGCAGTTGACTGTTATTATTTCTTGTTCATACTTATTTTACCTAAAACAAGGAGATGCCGCATCTACACCAGTGTCTCGGGTTGTTTTATCAACAGAGTTGATGATGTAAATTGTCCACCGTAAAGAGATTCAAAAAGCTGCCGTTTCGAGCTTGAGTCCTTCGTTAGAACAATCGAATTCGTGTTTCACTCCAACACCAAAGCAGCACCATAATTTCTTTAGGAAGTAACCCCCTTTATTCATTTGTCTTTCAAATAGTTTGTGACCATGTATAATAGCTCTTCCACGCATCAGAAATTTATTTGGATTGGACTTCGCGTGTTTGAAGAAGTAAAAGGATTTTGCACGTCAAAGTTGAGATAAAAAATGTAGGAAATCCTTTGAAGACGAATAGGCCCAAAACACTTGTGGGAAGTAAAAAGGGAGAAGTGAGAGATCAGAAAATGAGATGCCACTTTCGGCACTTCTCTCGCCAGCCGTTCGAAAATGTTAAGGCATTCAAATGAGATTTAAGGCATGTTTTATAGAAATCTTTAGAAACCTTAAAATAATGGTCTAGTTTTGTTGCCAAAGACTGTACTACTGCATTGACACCATAAACATCTGTATTCCATGTAAGATGACGAGGATGGAAATGGATTGAAATTTGAAAAAACTTACCAGTTTTTTCAAAATTTCAAGCTATGCATTGAAAAATCACCAAAAAAAATTATTATGGTTAGCTCTTCTTGCTAAAATTTCATTAGAATTCATCTTGTTGATTCTGTAGAAGCATTTTTTGCACGATAACAGATAAAAGGCAGTAATTTTGGCAGAATTGAACCCAAAACAGCAAAAATCCCCGTGACAGTGCTCCTTTAAGCAGTAGTGAAAATAAAGCCTGAAGAAAAAAAATCAAAATTGTACGGGAATCGAGCCCACGACCTCTGCGCTACCGGAGAAGCGCTCTACCAACTGAGCTAACAAGCCAGCTTGGAGCCAACTGGAAACAATCGGTAAAAAATTGAACTGAAACTGGAAACACAGCAAGTCACTATTTATAACGTTTTGAATACTTATTGGATTCCGTATTTTTTTCGTTAACTATAACTTGCACTGTTCTTTAAATGCGAGTCGCGTTTTACAAGAGCTCAGCACGTAATTACTTCCAAAATTTTCTCTCAGTCATCCATGTTTTACGATGAATGAACAGCTTTGTAAGAGAGGAGAGACTTGCCATTATGTACATATCTGATACATATGTATTTCTTGCCACGTCTCGTAAACATTTCCCATCTTGATTTACTGATAAGTTGTTTGTCTGGGCTGTCGCCTTTTCGCATCGGACAGAATTGAAACGCACAGAAAAAGCGATTGTATTTTTTGGAAACGTAATCAGTAAAATCGGTGTATTCTTTTTCACATCTGCGGAGAAAAAAAAAACATTTTTCACGAACACGGACAGTCCTGTTGTTAGAGAATAATTTACTTCACAGCCTGGGTGCCAATCAGGCCAATTTGGCGCCAAGATGCCCCCATATTATAAACGTTTTTCTATGTTTTCGAAGTGAAAATGTCGGCGAGTTGTGGGGGTATTTTTAAGCTCCAACTCTGTCGCCCGTAGACCAATTTGGCGTAAATTTGTACAAACTACTACATTATCAGGCACTTTTCTGCACTATAGTGCCTGCGAATTTGAAGTTTTCCTTTCCTTTCAAAGTTATAACTTTCGGGATAGTGCTCGTTGTTTCTCTTTCCAAACTTTATCAGCTTCTAAGTTAGTAACAAACGTGCCGGTATATTTAAAATTGAAAACACTTTTTTGACTTAAAAAAAAAAAAAATTTCATAAAGTTTGAAAGACGCTGACTACTACCAATCTCACGGCTTAACGTATTAATCATAATCTGCAGTTATATTGAGCTTCAGCAATCTTGTCAGGGTAATTTTTTTGCTTTTTTATTTCTGTAGGTTTGTGCGCTGGACATCAAATTAAACGAAGATCCAGCAATGTAAGTAGAATACGTTCACTTGGTTTGTCGTTATTCCATAGATGAAAATAACAATGCTATGAGTCGATACGAAGCAAAAGGCATTCTGATCTGATATGTGTTGGTCCACGATATTCCCCAGTATAACTGTTGTATAGAATAATCTGACAAGATTCAAACTTCCCAAACAGCAACCAAATTTTGTTTTGCGAACTAATGCATATATCAAAAAGGAGTTGATAAGAATCAAATATTTCGCATAGCAATCTTGAGATTAAAATGTAACTGTCCAATAGAACATATACCGAGCGGTACAGCGCGTGAGATTAGGACACGGTTTGCGACGCCGGCTTGTCGTGCATCGCCAGGGTGCCTTGCATTGCAGATTTAAACTAAAGAGACACAGCTAGAATGGATCTTTGATAAAGATCATTTTATAAATGCAAGTATGTAGTACTACTGTGCAAGTATTTGGCTTTATCGGGGTACTTAATGCACACTCTGAGTTTTCTTTCTTTTAGGGCGATCCTCGTCTGCAAATGACAGTTACCCATTTCCTGAACAACAGCTTGAGTTTAACATATGGGTAAGGCATAAAGCTAATAGGAAGGACGTGCAAACAACAAGCGATGAGTTTAAAAGTCCTCCTCCTCCTCCCTACCAATAGCGGCTCCTCAACTTCAATATTGAATAGTGCGTGGGGGAACTGAAGGTGAACTTATTTTAGTAAGGTTGTTGAGGTACACATTCTGGAGAAGGATTTTCGGACTCCGAGTGTCTTGTTTTCTCCTGTAGATTTGTCAAAGATTGTAGCTCGCGCTTTTCTTTGTTAACTGTCAACTGGACGATAAGCAGAAAATTAAAGAATACGGTCTTCCTGTTCCAAGCTAGTATCAACTGCCGCTGTGGAAAGAGCGGTCAGCAAGTCGCCCTAACATTCACAAATAGAGATGAACGGTTATGGTGACTTAAGGAGAGACGTTCTGGTCTCCTTTCCAGTCAGAACATTTTACAGTGCTACCTGCGCTAACGGTAACGCTTGAGACCGATTTCTGTTATTGTAGAGCCCTTTCCAGATATTTTATTGCCTGTCTTTTTTAAAGGAGCAGAGGTGGTATTTGACAACTCCGCCTGCTACTATCCTTAAAAATATATTTCAACTAGTCAGTTGGAATGGAATCATTTTAAACGCTTTCAAAAAGTGTCAAAACGACGAAGGTTTATCTGCGTAGTATGAACTGTTCAGACCTTTGGGTCCTGTACTGATACTACCGATGGGCGACTGGGCAAGCAAGGTTCAAGCTTACTTCAATTTTTTTTCTGTTTCTCACTTGTTTCTTGCCCACAACAGTTTTTTCCACCCGTTTTCGACTGCTGGCTGAGACCCACAACATGCTTTCTCTCGCCTTGCAGACCAGCGAACTCTGCTGTCTAGTGGTAACTAATCAAAACAGCCAAACATCCACACCACAACCAACTGAAACAGTGGTATGACACTCGAGTACCTATATGTCGAGAAACCCTTGTAACTCAAAGTCTCGGCCTATGAACACTTCAACACTTACATGCACTCCATCACATGAACCCACTCTAATTGTCTACATAAACTCTTCAATGACTTGCGTTTCTTTCTTTAACTCCTTCAATCTAGATCTGAGTATGAGTATGGCTTTGTAGTGAAACACTACCCTGATTCCCTGTCAGACGCATTTGGTGTTCACGTGACCTGGATGCTGACACCCTTTGTGAAGATCAATGAAGTGAAGTCATCCTCGCTGTCTGGATCTTATCGAGTTGAACAGAAAGGAGATAGCGTGACATTCAAGGCAAGTGATCTTAGAAAGATCTTAGCATGCGCAAGGGCTGATGGAATCAAAAGCGGAATTTTGGTGAAACGCGTACTTTACATCGCACTATGTTGTTACTTATTTTTAAGTTTTTTTGGCTTTGTACTTACGCAATAGACCTTTTTAGCTTGTATGTTTTGATTTCCCAATATAGTCATATGATGTTACCCTAGAGAACTGTTTCTTTGAAATTTCGCCTTATTCACGTGCATTTGTACGCATAATTTATGAAAAGACAAAAGACAAATCCCCTTGGGAAGATCATATGGGGATTCATTGGGAAAACAAAATCTACAAGCTAAAAAGGTCTCATATCTCTAGAAAAGCAGCAGTTTTCTTTTTTGATTTCAGTAGCCCTTGGCGAGATCTGCTTCTCCCACACAATCATAACGCTCACAGAAGTGCCTCTATGTCGGGACACATTGCCTTAAACATATGAGTATTTCCCAATTGTTCTCCCTCGTTGTAGGCTGAATAATTCTCCTTTTTTTCGTCGCAAGCTGAGAAATGCATAGACCCTTTTATGCCAAAGATTGACCTCGTTACGATGTAAGTTCTGGTCGGCTTATGGCATCCGTGATAATCCATTGGCGCACTGTCTTTTGCAATGCCTCGAGCATTTCCAAATTGTTCTCCCTCGTCGTAGGCTGAATAATTCTCCTTTTTTTCGTAGCAAGCTGAGAATTACATAGACCCTTTCATCCCGAAGTTTGACATCATTCAGATGTAAGTTCTGGTCGGCTTATGACATCCGTGATACTTCATTAGAGGAAAATAAAATTTGTGTTAATTAGAGCGATCCAAATTAACACTAATTAAGGGTGATTTAGTTTGGAGTGGGGAAAAAGTGCGGAAACGGAGGTCAAATTTCCAAATGAAGGAAACCGGACTCAAGTGCGGAGGTCTGGTATTGTGGAGTGCGTAAACGTTGAAATTTCCGTTTCCTTGTAAACGCACTTCATATGCTAAGAATATACATTGTGACAGTAGCGACTAACCCGTTATGCGATCAGGACATGGTTGAATTAAGGCAGTTGCGGTTTGAAGGAGCTACGTCACGTTGTTTGGATTTTGAATAGTTTAGCATCATTTTTTCAAAATGCCATTTGTAATCCACTTCAATCTTCTCCATCCTTTCCCATCCTCACCATATTTGCATTTATACATTATTGTATATTTGGCGCTTATCTTCCCTCACAAATTGTTATTTTACTGTTTTCCATTATTTTAACGCAATTTTAATGACTCAAAATATCGTGACCGAGCTCCTTTAAGTTTTAAATTACATTACCGAGGAATTTTAGAGAGAAATGGAGGTGGAAATGAAAGCTCCACACTGTTGAAGACAGTGAAACAGACTTTTCACTGATTTACACTACTTAAAAATTGACACGAATTCCCGTAATTTTCAGGGTCCTTTAGGTATTATAAATTGAGACTGCTAGTAGCCAACCAGATCTGAAAATTAACAGTCATTATAAATTAAATCACTATACGTCCCTTTCAGATTGACCTGATTCCATGGATGAGAGAAGCGCATTTTATCTTCAGTGTGATATTTGACCGGAAACACTCCTTGAAGACTGGCAGGCATCACATAGTAACACCGGTTCAACTGCTTTACTACAAAGAATATAGTGAGAATCCACAAGGCGAGGTGTTATCAACAGGCGCTTTCTTTTCCGCTCCTCTCCAGACAGTTGCTATGGAAATTGAGATTCCTGGTAGGATTTGTAAAAATCTTAAACTGATAAATGATAACACGTTGCTGCTTTTAACATAATTTACCAATAATATGGCAGAATTAGATGAAGAGCAGCTGACATTAACGTAATGTCCAAGTTAGTTTTGCCTTTGGTTTAGCTGACCTGCTTGTAACTTGCTCGGATGTTATTTTGGTACTGGTTGGGTAATTTCAATTTGGAACCACAAAAAATGAATAGAAAGGTGTGGTTGATGGTACTGTGTACCTAAAGAAAACTCCGGGGTATATGGCAACCTTCTAAAATGAGAATCCTCCAACCCCTCCCCCCCCAAAATATTTCGAAAGTACTCTGTTTGACCGTCGTCCGTGGCACGGTTATTAGTCATTAATTCCCAGTTGCGTTGTTGAGGCTTTATGGTAACTTTGCAGAGGGAGAGCGGGGTTAGGTTGGGGGGGGGGGGGGGGGGGGCTAGGGAGTAGTCTATCTGAGAGGAGAGGCAACCATTGCTTTAGAATGTCAACTTCAGTGAACATACTTCTGAAATGTATGCTTTCAAGGATATTCCCAGATACTGAGAATGCAAGTTTTAGCAGTAAAACTGAACGAGGACTAAGAATTGTGGGTACCCACTTTGTACAGCGCGTTCGTTCTCTTCTCTCTTGCTGTTCTTTTATTACTTTTCCCATCTGCTTAGGACAGCTTACTGCCCTGAATAACAGCTGACCACTAAATTTTATCCGAGCCTGCCACCAGGCTATAGAGGTCATCTTACCCAGGAATACAGCTCTCGTTCCCGAAAAAATTGTCCTTTTTTCAGTTGCTCCCCAAACCATGATTCTTGCCCCTACTCCGTCAAAGCTGTATTTTTGTGGGAATACATTACCGTGCCATGAAAAATTAATGTAAAATAAGATAAAAAAGGAGAGAAAAGTAGCGTCAATGATCTCTTCTTACTTTAATCTTTAAGTGACCTCCGTTACCTCGAGCCAGTACTAGTTCAACCTTATATAGAGTTACCCGTACTCCGATCCGTGTAGCAGTTGATTTTGAGCATTTATCTCACGCTTTGACAGCTTCAGTGGGCTTCCTAAACCTTTGTATAATGTATTTTTAGGATGTTCTGTTGCCCTTGGCATGGCATCTGGCAAAATCAAAGACTACCAACTGACAGCATCTTCTGCATACCCAGAATCACAACCAAATCAAGCGAGACCAAGTAAGGACGAACAAGCAAAACCTTGAAAGTGAATTAGTGAGATGGTACATTAGAGCGGTTTTCAATTGAGTGTCGAAAGTAATTCTGGTTTTACTTTGGTTTTGCATTGCTTGGCTCTGTGATTGGCCAAGAAAACTCGCGCCACTTTCTCAACCAATGAGAAGCAAAACCAAAACCAATCGCGACTAGCACGCGCGTATTTTCCCGCGCTTTGCGCCTGCTGCATGTAATTGCTTCGCATTCTGATTGGCTCATTGCGTTGTTTGCGATTGTTGTGATTGGTCAGAGTAATTGCTTTGGTTTTAGTTTTACGACACTCAATTGAAAAGCGCTCTATAAGCAAGTATGCGTGTGACAGAATTAGATAATTACGTCTTTCATTCATTCATCCACCAAGCTTAAGATCTACCATCTCACTTCACTCTCACTGCGAATATGCCACCTTTCGATATTCAGCTCCTAGAAGTATGCAAGACGTCGTTTGTCGCATGATCCTAGTATAATGGCCTAGGTTCATACGCGTTTCCTATAGCTCAGTGCTGGAGCACCCGAACTAGTAAGCCTTTAGAAGGAAGCCCTTAGTAAAGTACCTTATATGGTCACATCATGAGACGCCAACTGTTGACTAATTTAACTTGGCAAACATGTATCACTATCCCTGAAGGCTTTTCTTTTGCCGCAATTTCAAACAATCACAATAGGTAAATGAACTAACGAAAGAAAATAATTATAACTAATTCCCTGTTGTCTAAAACACAAATGAAAAAAGATAACCCAACAAACAAGAAAACAAACAGACAAAAATAAACAACAAAGTTTACATAAGAAAGAAAGTAGTCCGTCCGTCAGTCAGTGAGTCCGTCAGTCAGTCATTCAGTCAGTCAGTCAGTCAGTCATTCAGTCAGTCAGTCAGTCATTCAGTCAGTCAGTCAGTCAGTCAGTCATTCAGTCAGTCAGTCAGTCAGTCATTCAGTCAGTCAGTCAGTCATTCAGTCAGTCAGTCAGTCAGTCAGTCAGTCATTCAGTCAGTCATTCAGTCAGTCAGTCAGTCAGTCATTCAGTCAGTCAGTCATTCAGTCAGTCAGTCAGTCAGTCATTCAGTCAGTCAGTCAGTCAGTCAGTCATTCAGTCAGTCAGTCATTCAGTCAGTCAGTCAGTCATTCAGTCAGTCAGTCAGTCATTCAGTCAGTCAGTAATTCAGTCAGTCAGTCATTCAGTGAGTCAGTCAGTCAGTCAGTCAGTCAGTCAGTAACAGTAACAGTAACAGCAACAGCAACAGCAACAGCAACAGCAACAGCAACAGTAACAGTAACAGTAACAGTAGGGACTTTAAGCATCGACAACGGGAACGGCAACGGGGACGTGAGACAATATAGGGAAAACCCCAACTTCGCACTGCGCATGTATGGCGCGAAATATTTTGACGTTCTGCTCCGGGGCCCGACGTGAGAGAGCTTAGTTTGGCGTTGCGTGAAAACGTGAGTAGCATTTCACATATTTTCGCTCTATTTTGCCCCCCAATTGATAATTTTAATATGGATTGATACATTAAGATACCAAGGAATAGAATCATTGAGTTGTTGCCTTATTTTCTTCCCCAAACTATAAGCTTAAACAATTTCATCAGTCGGCTGTTTCAAAAAAAAAGCTAGCGCCGATGCCTCCGAAATTAGAAATGATTTGCGAGTCTCACACTGTTTATCCATAGTTCTCTCCGACATTACTTTTTCGCATTCCAAATAAGACATACTAGAGCTGTTAATTTACACTAAACCTGGCCGAGAAAAATAACTAGTCTATGTTGCTCAAAACTAACGTCTCAAACTCTCTATCATATCGTAGTTTCCAGTTCAAATTCCTAGATGTAAAGTATCGAAACTGACATGCATGCTGGCATGCTGCGTTTCTCGCAAATCCCGGCCTTCGATGCAGAACATTTCAATTGAGTTCATGTCAATCTAGTCGCTACTTCTAGGTAATATATTGGTCTTTTATTTTATTTCATTGCATTAACTCGGCTAAAAATGTGATATCTTGTTTGCGAAATCTAATCTCCGATAAACACTTGTTGTTCTGCAGCACTGATTTGTTGACGTATTCAGCTTGTACAACAGTAAAAAATCTACATCGGTCATATCATCATTAAAATGGCTGAACGCGAAGGAATATTTCGAGAGAAGTTGGCGTCTTCGGCGGCTGCTTAACTGCTTTCAATTTCACTCCACAACCGCGTCCTCTCCCCAGTATTTTCTCGGTTTCTCCGTCACCGTTGCCGTTCCCGTCGTCGATGCTTAAAGTCCCTAGTAACAGTAACAGTAACAGTAACAGTAACAGTAACAGTAACAGTAACAGTAACAGTAACAGTAACAGTAACAGTAACAGTATATCTTTATTGTGCCATACTTTCACAAAGGAGGTATTGATCTCTTTACAACAAAGAGTCTAAAAGGAGTGTTAATTTTACACTTCACAATAATTTATCATCTCTCTCTCACAACTAATTTATCATCTCATTACAGTACAAGTTGAGAATCTCTTTCCTTTTTTGAAGCATTAAGTAGATATATTTCCCTATAATTCTGCATGCTTTTTTGATTCCAAGCTTTCAGTATATATTTAATCTTGTCGTGATCATTTAAGGCCTCGAAGCAATTTTCCACTCTCTTAACGATAAAATGGAAATATCGATGGATATCATGGTACCCTTGGCAACACATCAAGAAATGCTGCTCATCTTCTATGGCATTCGTCTGTCAGCCAGCCAGTCAGCCAATCAGTGAGTCAGTCAGAGGGTCAGTCAGTGAGTCGGTCAGTAAATAAGGGCCATAAAATTTTCTTGTCTCTTAAAGGTGGCGTTAACGATGCATGGTGCGCATCCATCACGAACACACAGCAGTACATTCAGCTGGATTTTACGAAAAAAACACGCGTGACGAGCATTGTGACGTATGGAAGGAGTCAGAAGGAACATTGGGTGAAGCGATACGTGATACAGTACAGTGATGATGAAGAGTTTTGGCACAACTACACAGAAAATGGCTTCATAAAGGTAACACTAAAGCGTCGCTTACATGAACGCATGTATGAGTTCATCTCGGGATGGCTTTCTTCCCTGAATAATTTGTTGTTTTGACCTACATATGTGGTTTCATTCCGGGATGAGCGAGAACAGATTCGCCCCGGAACGA
>JAEMWC010000887.1:197500-292500 GCA_016490735.1 Pachyseris speciosa
TTGTTTGATTGGTAGATGTCCCAGAGTACTCCAGAAGAGCTGTTCTCTTGGATCCAGACTCCGGGGGACTGTATGTCTGTATGTACACCGAACAAAGGTACACATACGTCATAACTGATGTCAGTGAGTACATAACTATCATGTCTCCACTTCAATACAATTTGCCTATAAGAGAATAGAATAGAACCTTTATTAAAGTGTCAAACCATGCAGCCTGGGAGAAACCCATACTAATAGGGGGACACATATTAATCTAATAAAAATACAATACAGAATTAAAAAAAAAACTTAAACATCTGCATTTAAAATATAAATATTAAGATTAAAGAGTGTCATGTTGTGCAGAGGATACAACCCTTCCAGCCGGCTTCTATTAACTCAGTTAGATCTTTGCCACGAATGCGCCTTTTAAACTCATTAGTTGTTTTGGCTGATCTGTCATCCGAAGACAGTTCCCCCATAATTTAGGTCCTATTCCCTATAAAGGAATATCATTGCTTTAAAAAGCTTATATTTCCCTCTCTGTTAGATCTGAAAGCAGTTGTTTTGCCTCAAGTGATGGCCAAGAGTGGAGAGGTATAAAACCAATGTTAAATGCCACACACCAGCTAGATCTAAACGTGATATGAGAAGTTCAAGTTTTCTCACGATCTCACCTTCAAGTTTTCTCACCATCGCAAAATATTCATTCATCAGAGGGTGGCCACGTCAAAGATCAAAATCCATTGTGATGTCCACTTCCATAAAAAATGGTCAAACTATAGCGACACAGTTGGAATTTTGGTACGACTCTAAGGAAGGTGGCACTAAAAGCATCCCGTAAATATACTTTTCTTCCAAACTCTGGTTTAGCCTTGTCGCTTGTTAAGCCCCGTTCAAACGGCGCATTAGTCGATGATAGTTAAAGGCCCAAAACTACCATCAACTATCATCTACTATCATGCGCGCGGTCAAACGGCGAAAACTATCATCGACTATCATGAGATTTTTGAGCAGGTTCAAAGTGAATGAAAGTTCACGATAGTCGATGAAAGTGCATGATAGTTCGTGTTCAAACGCACGTGATAGAGCGGTTTTCAATTGAGCGTCGAAAGTAACCCACGTTTTGCTTTGGTTTTGTATTGCTTCGCTTTGTAATTGGCGAGGAAATCTCGCGCTACTTTCTTAACCAATGAAAAGCAAAACCAAAACCAATCGCTACTTGCACGCGCGTACTTTCCCGCGCTTTGCGCCGACTATATGTGATTGCTTCGTGCTCTGATTGGGTCATTGCGCTGTTTGCATCTCTTGTGATTGGTCAGAGTAATTGCTTTGGTTTTGGTTTTACGACACTCAATTGAAAAGCGCTCTAGCTAAAACTATCATCGACTATCATCAACTATCATTACCGTTTGAACGGGGCTTTAAACCCCCGAACACAGTAACATGAATCTTATATTTGTAGGTATCGATTCGTTCATCATCAGTGTTATTGCTTTGGACCGTAAAGGCAGAATGCTCTTTGGGTTGGACAGAAAAATGAACTTTCACCGGAGTACCAACCATGGTGCATCCTGGAAGTTCATTTCTCCAGAGTATTTTTACGACGTCAAGAAGCAAAGTTCTCTCATAATGAGCACTGGAGTCCCAGAGAACATGGTGTCCGTTGAGCCGGACTCATTTTGGTCAGCAAGTGCTTCTAGCGGAACAAAGTGGGCAGGTAATCACGTTTTTTGCTTCCTGATAATGCTTGCAAGGGAGCTGTTGTGTTCCTTAACGCGTTTAGTACCCAGTTCGCAGCTGTTCTTTAAGACTTCACGCAACACCTGTGTGATTGCCCTTTACAGCTGCGTGTACCATCAAGTCCTTTGTCCGACAGGAAGACTATAATGCGCGGATTTATTTGTCACTGATTTCGCGTCTTAAAAAATATTTGTTAAAAGTGGCCACACTCAATGTCTTTACAGTGTATACCACGTTCTGTCTTAGTGTGAACGAATGCTATTTAAAGTGCTTAGCAGCCCTAGCCAGTTTTTTTTTTCTGAAAAGTAGACTGACATGGTAAACAAGTAATAACAGAGAAAATAACGGGATTTGAAGGTATCTGTGATTTTTAAAAAAGCAATCTAAATCGAGGTTTTCGAAGTTAAAACATGGCACGAAGAAGACTGGCACTTGTGACAGCTGTGACGTCAACCCGATATGTCCACGACAAACAAACAACTAAAACTATAAGCGATTCAATGCAAAATCCGGAGGTCCTCACGATTCTGGCTGACAAAATGTCTGAACGTCATCTGACTCTGAGACAAGTGAATAATCTGATGATGAGACAGGATGAGATACCGGGTTTACGTTACAACCTAGTTAATTCCCAGTCTTTCGATTGCTGCTTTTTGAATTCAAAATGGCGGTAAATGAGCGTTTTCTGGGCATTTTGTCCTCTATGAAAAGAAGGCAAAGGGCAGAATAAGATTTATTTCTTCACATAATGTCTTTGTGTGTGATCAGTCGCAAATTCTGCAAGGAAACACCAACAGCGTCAAAAGGAGTTGCTCGAACCCATTCCCAAACAAAATTTAGGACGTTGAGGGTAATGTGAGGTTAAAAATGAAAAAAAAAAAGTTTAATTAAATTAAGATTACTTGATTAATTAACTACTTTAGTTTGGAGGCTGATTTGGAGGCTTTTTCTTTTAATAAAGAAACTGTCGCTGTTACCATGAAATAAAGGATTTTTTTATATCATTTTAATTTTGATTTTGAGAATATATTTCAGCTTTGTCTTATCTCTATTTTGTAAATAATTTTACTTCTTATCTTTGTAGCTGTCTCTATTTTTAATTTTTTGTAAAGTAGGTCCACATCAGCCTCTGCCTGCCCTTTTCTTAAAGTGCACCTAAAGCCCCAATTTTTTTCGCTAAAATAAATCTTTGTACCTGTTTGAAGCGCACTTTGCCTTTCAGCGCCTTCCTAAACCAAAGGTTGACTTTTTATAGGCTTCAAAACTTACGATAATTATATTATCTGATTTCAGTTTCTGGCTCCGGCATCCACATGATGACGGTTGGTCAGAGAGAGTGGACTATGGTTGCCACGTGGAAATGCTGTGACAACTAATTTTAAGAACAGTCACGTGCAAATTCTGAACAGATCCAACAGTTGCTATGGAAAGCGGTCGACAAAAGCATGAAAAAAAATACAGTCACGTGCACATACTAGATTATGAGCTCGAGATTTCTATCACGTGTTAGTTGATGAGGGTGCAGCCCGACTTAGCTATCACGCGTAGAAATCGAGAGCCAGTAATCTAATTATTTTAATATAAATCACCTGTATAAATCTACTAGTCGTTTAAAACTAAACAAGTAAATTATCTAAATCCTCCCCGATCTCAGACACTTCGAAAACGCGAGGAACCTGCCGCGATTTTGTTGACAGCCACTACTCATTAAGGAGGCAGGATGGCCGAGTGGTTTGGGGCGCTGGATTTCAATGCGGCTGCCCCGGGTTCAAATCCCGCTCTGGCCACTAGCTGGAGTTGTTCTGGGTAGTCCCTGGTTCAACTCCTCGGCCATCCTTGTAAATAGCCAACTGGTTTGCCTCCTCCCAGTTGGGATTCTTATCATGTTATGTTTGTTTGAATTATTTGTTTCTACTCACATAGTTTGTAAAGCGCATTTGATCATATCTACATGTTAATTTGCGCTATAGAAATATCAATTATTATTATTAATTATTACTATCTATCACAGGATAGATAGCGAGTAGCATAGCCAATCAGAGATCGGTATTAGGGATAGAAAGCTAGTAGATTATACTAAAAGATTTAATACATGTCAAGGAAAGCATTCCAAAACACTCCACAAGCACGAATAGCGTTTGAAGCACGTTCAGTCGTTTCTAGGTTCTTGAGCCTTGGAGAGCAAAGGACTCGCGGAGAAGCCGCTTGTCGGATGATCTTTTCTTTAATCTTCACAATCTGAGCATCTGGGGCTCGGGAACCGTTTGCACTGAAATTTTGCTATGACATTTAGATAGTAAAACGGAAGCATTTCAATAAAAACGTGAAACAAGTACAAGTTGTTAATAAGTGATTTATTTAATACGGGAAGAATGGTGTTTGACGCCTCCTCCACAGGGTGTTACGCGTCAGAGGTTCACTTTCCCTTAAGCTTTGATTCTTGAAAGTTGTGATTTATTCAATACCATCACACGTTAACTCCGAAAAAAGACTTTCGACTTCTCCCAACAGGAGTCACACCCATGACCTTCCGATCTCTAGTTAGGATGCTCTACCACCGAGCCACAGGAGACTTTTGGGAGGCCATTGACCTAGGTCCATGTAACCTTTGATTCTTACTTTCGAGTTTACGCAAAGAAGAGTAGGCATCATTTTCTTCAATCTTACATTTGTTCCCTAGTGAACAATAACGCCCCGTATGGCTCGTAGAAGGTCCCTTACAATATTACGTTACGTCAGTACTCGCTTGAACAACTCGCAAATGTAACCATTATTTCATGGCGCAGAACATAAGCATAGGGTTTTAGGATTGAGCACAGTGCTTACCACAGCAGACTTCATGGCTTCATCACTCTCCCATTCTATCCGCTTCTTTGCTTTCTTTACCCCAGTCTAACTTTCAAATCCAAAGGCAAACCATTTGCATTCAGTGGCCATAAATTCTTGCAGTTCAAATGGTAGCAAGTTTGAGCCTTACTTTCTCACCAACATACCACTGATCTGAGACCCAAGCAATGTGCAGTTCTTCAGTTGTGCTGTTTATGGAAGGTAAACGTGGACTCGGGAAAGGTTAACAGATGGGACAGTAACAGATGTAACTGAACATGCTAAACGTGTTAAACAGGCCTGTGATTATGCATATGTGTTAAATAATATATGTTTTGGAGCCCATTCTTGGGAATGAAGGGATTGGGGTTAATCTTGGGCCTATCAAATGGGGCTTTGTCTGGTTACGGTCTTCTGTCACAAATCTGTCCATAATGATACACCCTTAAAGCTAAGGAGGGCAAACCATCGGGAAACAGGGCGGACATGATCTTGGACCGAACTTTTTCTGACTTTGTTCGTAGCTAGTCACCATTACATATATAGTTTTAACTTACACTAAAACTGTATATACAAACCTGCATCACCAAAAAAAGGATTGAATGAGTCATTGATTGATATGATTCTGGTAGGTTACAGTTTGATTCGACTCATTGCATGAGTCTGACTGCTTTCCTCGATCTTCTTAAACTTCAGAATGAAGTGTAAAAGTAGTGAGTGAAAGTAACGGTTGTTGAACTGTAGGTGATGATGATGATGAAGATGTTTAATCGACACATTCTCGCATTAAATATGAATTACAATGTGTTTACAAAGTTCGGTCCTATAAAGTCAAGAGTAGGAAGTTAACGAACACGGTGCAACCAACCCCCCCCCCTTAGGAGCAAAACTGTAAGCAAAAGGAATTATGGGAGAAGTAAACACACGAGGTTCTTGTTGTCCGCCTTTTTAACAGGGGTGTTTGTCTGTTTGTCCCGGAGAATCGATGCTTCCGTCCCTCGGCGTGCAACAGAACAAGCTAGTTGCTAAGGCCATAGAGCTTACAAATGGGAAGACAAATTCAAATTGAATGTCATCGAGGTGAAAAATTATTTCAACCCGTCAAAATATCTGTGGAAAGGAGACTAAATTGAGAGGATTGTTCTGTAAGCTTTTACATGGGAGTGCCACCACAAAGAGAAGATTATTTTTTAGGGGATGGCTAGCGATGAAGCATGTTTATTTTACAGTAAGGCTTACTTAGCCTACCACACTTGAATTTGTTGATAATTGTCAAAACTATTTTATAACCAGGTGACTGGATGTATTAAAAAAAATGTCTCTTCCTTTTCGCCAATCTCTTTTCAGATCCGGTTCGGAGTATCAAGTATCCAGTTCCAGGCATGTTTCATGCGCTGAAGTCAGAAAATTGAATTGTACCCTACTGTTTGGCAAAAATATAATATTTATTGCCAGAAGTTAAATAACAGAGAGAGGAAATTCAGTGAAAACGCAGTGAAAACGCAGTTTATATAGATATCAGATCGAAAATTCTTAATTTTTTGCACCCTCTGATATAGCGTCTATTGTTTCTATTGTTATATTGTTGGTGTCCTAGTTTAATTAACTAATTTGAACGCTTTCCTTTACAATAATTTTGTTTGGTTAGCTTGTTGACATTTTGTTTGCAATAAGGCAGCAACAAGAAAGAAAAGGCTACTGGTAATGCAGCCAGTTTTCACCTAGACGTTTAAGGGAAACACTTCAAAGATCGAGCGCATCACAGATTCACGACAGAATCCAAACAAAACTAATGAAAAACACGCCGATGAGATCTTTCATGTGTATACTATAATTTAAACAGAACAAATGTTAACGGGCTGGTTTTGCTATTGCTTAGACCGCTTTTTTGGTGTTTTGAGAATCATCCCTTTGTACTGGGACCTTGATTCTAACATGATCTAACATGCTTTAGTTGCGTTGTTGGAAGGTTGATTTGGTAACAGCAAAGACCTGTCATGGTTTGGTGGCCGGTTGGTGACTGAATTAAACTCACTCCTCTGTAATACCACACGAACCGAAGACACAAGTAAATCATGAATTTCATTGGACTTAAAAACAAGCTTGGTAAACTGGGTTTACTTTTTCAGTGATTGATTATTTTATTTGTTTTTGCCCATTAAAAGGTTGACGATTTATCACGTTTTGTGAGTTACTTTAACTTAAAGGGAAATCATCTTGGATTGTTGGTAAAAATCTGGCCGGAGAGTAAAGGAGACCAGTTTGCCGATGGCAAACGAAAACTAATGGCCATATTTTCTTCAAAACGGCTATTTTAGCTCACGGGAACCACTCTTAAATGTTTTTGGTTACGCTTGGCCAAAAAAGATGAAAATGGAGTCAACTTGAAAAAGTCGGGCCGATGTTTTCAAGTTCTCCCCTTGCATAATTGGTAAAAACTTAGTGTGGTTCTTTTTTTTTCTTGTAAAACGATTTAATTGATTTTATCTCATTGGTCATCCAGAAGGAATTCTTGAATGAAAAAGTCTCTGAAAATTGACTTAGTAAATTTTTGGTCAAAATATCAGGGATAATTCCCATGATACGGCTCCTAAACGTAAAAAAGCTATACTGATATAAATGAGGAACACAGTAATTCTGTATCACGGTAGCAGAAGGACTCTTAAAAATTAGAAGTGTATTCTCTTTAAAAATAGAGAGGAAAAGAGGCTCCTAATGCTATCTTTTGGAAACCTGACTTTGTCTGCATTGTTTAGATCCAGGTAAACGGGGTATCAACTGCATACGTTTATCCAAGACTCGAATAAGAACTAACAAAACAACAATTTAAACTTGATGGATTTCTTGTGCTGAATTCCACCCCCATCCACCCGGCGCCAAAACAAACTGGTCAGAAAGATAAATTTATGGATCTTTGTCATTGGCGAGAAACAAAGGTTTGTAAAAACACGTTTTACTGTTTACTTAACACGAGTTTGAAAGTTTGTTTGTAATGAAGTATTAATGGAACATAAAAGTGACAAAATGAGGCCACCATGAAATTCGAAAAGACTCTTAGATCATGAAGTGCTTTAAATTATTTACTAATAGCGTAAAGCCCTTGCGAGAAGACAGGCCAAAAGGTTGCATAAAGCAAAAGTGTCCCACATTTGGCTGAGCAAGGCAGACGATCAAGATGAAAGTCTTCTATAAGATATCTGCTTGGATTTTATTTTCAGGTGTAGTGTGTTCCTGGGGCTCAAGTTCGGTGGAAAACCAGGAGACGTCAAAGAAAAGTACAGTACATGATTTTTTTCTTTCTTCTTCAGCTTCAACTTTCATTTTTTTCTTTTTTTCTTATCTTCAACAATATGAGAGCTGACGACTTTCCTTAAAGATGGCTTCACTTTTCATGTTTTCATCTTTCTTTATCCCAATTCAATTTCTTGCAGCTCTACATGCTGCCAGATTTCCACGAGCAAATGAAATAAATTCCATATACAAGAGACTGAAAAACTTAATAAGCAAAGGGCCTATCTGAAAGATCACCAAACGATGTTATTTCATTTCTTCTGCTAGAGATCATTATTAAACTTCACTAAAAGTAACACTTATAAACTATGAAATTTGCTAAGAAAATATCAGTTCATTGTACAAATTTTAAAAGTTATTTTTATAAACTGCAAACACGCTGCAAGGCGGATGCAAAAGCAAAAACATTTTGGCAATCATCGTAACAAGTGCCTCTTGACTATGCTTAACTGACAAAAATCTTCATTAGCTCAGTTCTTAATTTGCCATCGAAAGAATAGAAGATATTTTTATCAGACTTGGAAGATTGGTTTAAAAAATTAGTTTGAGCCGCGTAGAACAGTCAAAACGTACATGATGTCAATCTTGGTCCACGTTATCATCAAAAGTTTTTTCTCCGCAATCCGATCAATGTAACGCACCCCTAAGTTATTCTTATTCTTCAAGTTATGATTCCCAAATATTTTTTTGTTATCACTACTCATTTAAGCCGGTCGAAGGAGTGAATCGACAATTTTTGTATGTTTATTAATAAGGGACTAATAAACAAACTGCTCTAAATATCACCTAAAGAGTCAACTCGGGCGATAACAAGCTGAATGTAAATAATTTATAAGCAGAGCCATTAACGACAACAAAAGCCAAAAGGCAATGCGTTTATATGGGGGAGTGGCTACCTCCTTTTATGAAAATTTTCTTCAATGGAAAAATAATTTAAAAAGTGACAACACTCTTCTCGTTTCGTGTACCTTGGGTACCAGAGGTTTTATTTTTCTTTAGCGAGGAGCGGTTAACCCGCTAAATGCAAAGCGAAAAAAATAACCTCTGGCACCCAGGGTACGTTTTGTGAGAATACAGATTAAGAAATTTTGTTTGCTGTTGTAAAGGAAATCTCTCTAAATAGTAGTATAAATAATAACACTTTGGTTGTAATAAGCTCGAGTAATAAATATAGCTAAACTGCAGCGATGCAAGAAAGAGCTTTTAATGAGCACAAAACAACTCAAGACAGTTGGTGCTGGCTTTTTAATGGCAGTGGTTACCTGTTTTACTAAAATGTTCTTTCACGATAAAAGAAAACAAAGTTAGTCGTTCTTCTCTTAAGGATACAGACTAAGAAGTTTTGTTTAACTTGATGTTGAAGGATTCGTAAGAACATTTCATTTTAAGCGTTAATTCGAGTGATGAGTATTTGAACTTCAATAACTCATTAACAAATCTTTCAACAAGTGAAAATGAAGGGACCTCTGGTACCGGCTTTACTTAATAAAGAAGGCGTGGTTAAATGTTTCGCTTGAACAAAACGTTGTCTTTATTGGTCAGACTTTTGAGGCCTTAATTGGAGAGGAGCAAAAACAGTTTCACAGAATTCTGTTTCTTGACAGTTGTCTGAGTTGTCGAGGAAACAAAAGTATTTCAAAAGTATTGCTCATCGATAGCAAACATGGCTGGTAAAAGCTTAAGTTAAATTTGTTATTAAATTCTTAGTTCTCTTTTCTTGATCGGTTGAACCTTCCGTAAGCGACTACCCAAAATGTTAAACCTTGGTGGTCGCTAATGACAGGTGGTAGCTACGAGAGGTCATACTAATTGGGGTCTACATTTTGGGTCAATAACATATGGCTACCAACAAGCTGCCAATGGGATCACCTGGATAGTCGCTTTAACAATGATCTGCAGCATCTTTCAAGTAAAGTAATTTGCTGAGTAAACCTTTCTAATGAATGGTTGCATGAGAATGATTTGATAGAAGAAACGAAATAAAGTGACCCGAAATGCAGAATCCCGTTTACCTTCAGAATTTGCATTCGCACTTTATTCAATTCTTGATTTCCGCCTATTTTCATTGGGTATGACTTGAACTTAAAAGGGAATGTAGGGACAGCTGGCTTCAAACACTGCGCAAGTGTGGAACAGATTTATTTTAGGCTTTTGACTTATTGCCGACATTCGAAAATTAAGTGGTTATCACGAAGCACTCTCAATACACAAGAGAATCATTTGCCTCCACAGTTGACATAATCAGTCCAAACCATAAATACATATTTTGTTTCCATTGGGAAGAAGAGCCAATGAATTACTGACTGATAACAATCGATTGAACTACTGTTTTGAAAACAGTCGATTGATTGTCATCGATTGTTATCGAACAAAATCGATTATGTGTGAATGATATATGAAATAAATCACAACTGCGAGGATCATTCTTCATTTGATTTTGAAAATCGATTATGTCGATAATAGAATTTTATCGATTTGGGTAGCTGTTTTTTTTTTTGGGCGGGGGGGGGGGGGGGCTGGGGTGTCACAGATATTATTACGTAATGTTAATGCAAACGTGACTTATGCTTATTTTGATGTTCTTTCTTGGCAGGTGGAGCAGAGCTAATTGAGAAGCCTAACGAAGTCCATGAAGCAACTCGAAGGACGCTTGCTTGTTCTGAAAAATTTTTTGTCAATGGTATGAAGCCGACTGGCTTCAGGTCTACTGACTATAAAGTAAAAAACCTCTGCATTCCTAACGAGAACGAAGCGTTTTATGCTGTCATGTTTGATGAGGAACGCGGAATTGCCGAATACTGTGCTTATGTTTTAACGCAACAAGACACAGCCAAGCTGAACAATGCAAAAACGGAATTTCCGCCGCCACCAATTATGGGACCTTTCAGTCCAACCCCAGGTACTGAGTATTAATTATAAATCACATCATACCTCAACAATTTTGATTGGTTAGACTTTCCCCATTAGGAGGCCTTAACACCCAGTGCAGTTTTGCGCCGCATAACCAATATCGAAGGGAATCGCGAAATCGTGAGCTGTGTATCAAATTGTTGCAAGCTAATAGTCAGTTCTTAAGCGGGCCCTACGATTAAGAAGAAGAATTTAGATCGGTATATTACCGAAAAACGTAATCAAATAGAAGGGGAAGCCCCATAATAAATTGGGAATCTATAGTTTTATGAAGGCGAAAGAGGGAAGTAAAATGTCCAGTACTCTTTTTCCTTTATGCTTCGGAAGCTGACTGATTTTAGCACAAAAAGTTGTTCAACGCAGATCAAGAGAGACACGCTATTAATTCGAATGAATAGCAAAATAGAATCACAGTTTTTAAACCCAAGATCAATGCAGAGCCACCTGGAAAGCACAAGAGAATGAAGTCAGGGGTGAAACTGCAACAGCGATAGCCACTTTCAAAGTAAAACGAACTGAGAAAATGATATAAAGAAGGACAGATCACTTTCGGATCACTAGCAGCAAATTGGGGCAGTGCTAGATAATGTTTTTACACTTGCAACAAATATTTCAGCAGAGTCAATTTTCGAAAGGTTTGTTGGTTTTTCTTTTGCAGGCATAAAACATCAAGGAAGCGACGAGCTGTACACAAATCCGAAAGATGGACTGGTGAGAGGGTTCCTGGTTCCACCATACACTTTTGCATTTGAAGGCCGACATTTCGCGTCCACTAAGACGTACGCTAACATCGTTCCAGTGTACCCAGAGCTGCTGGCTGGAAATTGGCGGGAGGCGGGGAGCGATATAGCTGAATATGCGAAAAATAAATGCTGCCGGTTGGGGGGTACCTTGTATCTTTTGTCAGGCACCTCGGATAATTGGGGCTCTATTAATCCGGAGCGAATACCAAAAAAATATTTCCCGGACGAATCAAATCCTAATAACATTGTCAGGCCCCAGATGCTGTGGACGGCAGGATGCTGTACCGGACTGATGGGGAATAAACCATACTCCTTCGCAGTGACGGTCGTAAATGACAAGGATGGTAAAGCGCAGAAGAAAACGGTGAAAGATTTGGAGGTGCAGCTCAGTGGGGTGGGAGCATACTCGTTGGGGAGTAAGGTCGTTTTGTTTCCAGGCAATCAAGAATGTTCCAACCCTGACAACAATATTAATCCCTTTTGGTTTTAAAACTAAAAGATCACATGATTTAAACGAGTAAATGTAATGCTATTGATAAATATTGATAAAATATTGAAAAATTCAGCTGTTTCTCTTTATTTTACAAAAATGTAAAATATTTATAAACTATTTTTCTTTTCGTTTTTCAAATCAAGTACGCACACATCGCTTTCAGAAGTTAGCATACCGTATTTCCTCGAATAAGCGCCCGGGCACTTATTTCAAATTTCGGCCAAAAGGGGGGAGGCTTATTCGAAGGAGGGCGGTTAATCGAGGAGGGGGGGGGGGTGCTTATTAAGTTTTTCTTAAAACGAACTGTAACTCTACTTTGATTAATGCACATAAAAGAACTCTGCAAGCACAAGGAGACTTAGGGACTTACGGAAAATAGACTGTTCTCCTACATGCACTGATGCCGGTGTAGTTGAAGCTTAAAAGATTGCAACTAAAGTGTCAATTGAAACAGGTTTTCTTTGCATCCCTTCTTTGCAACTAAAGTGTCAATTGAAACAGGTTTTCTTTGCATCCCTTCTTTGCAACTAAAGTGTCAATTGAAACAGGTTTTCTTTGCATCCCTTCTTTGCAACTAAAGTGTCAATTGAAACAGGTTTTCTTTGCATCCCTTCTTTGCAACTAAAGTGTCAATGGAAACAGGTTTTCTTTGCATCCCTTCTTTTCAAGAAAGTGAGGAGGGGGGTGCTTGTTTGCTATTTTGGCCGAGGGGGCTGGGCGCTCATTAGGGGGAGGGCGCTTATTTGAGCGTGGGCACTTATTCGAGGAAATACGGTAACTCCCGCGTATCGGACTCTCGAGCACTAGCGCAAAAAAAGGAAGCTTGACGGAAGATAGACCACGAGTAGTCCATTATCTTTCTAGGTAGTAAAGCAAGAGAAACACGCGCAAGCACGCACGAAACTTGCCTTCCGTGAGGAGAAACGACGCACGGGAGGCAAGTTTCGCGTGTACTTACGTGTTTCGCTCGTGTTACTGTCCCCAAGAAAAATAACGGTCTACTCGCAATCCACGCTGATGGAGCAATTGCAGAATACCCGGCCATTCCGAGGGTGCATTACTCTAAAACCCGTGGTCCGTGGTACCGCAGTCAACAGATCTCTGGTTTTCCATTACATGTTAATTCGTATTTAACTTAAAGGCCTTTTAAAGAGATACCTTCTACCAAAACAACCCTTTGGGTTTACCCGCCACGTGAGTTCTCGTTATCCACAGATGAACAATTTTTCCGCTTTCCCATGAAATTGTCAATGATTTGCATTAGGTGACAAGAGCGCTGTTAATCACCTTGTAACAATGGCCGTAGTATTACCACTGAGACATTGCCTCAATGCTGAATGGAATGTAATACACTGTAAACTTTTGGTATTATTTGGGTATTTCGAAATATTGTTAAGTAATCACAAAGGTCGATTAGAGAAAGACCCTTTTTAATCTCGCACAAAACCGAAAAGTGTCAGTTAATCCGCCTTCCATTGTCACCGCTCACAACCTTCAAGCTTTTTCCGCTTTGCCGTGGCAGTGGGATGATAAACAACGAAAACAATGGTACTCTTAAACAAGCAGAAAACAGATTGCTAAATACTGAACTAAGTCAAAACATCAATTCTCCTTGATAACCAACTTTTAGGAGTTTAGAGATACCGGAAAGATCTACAGTGATTGTATTGAGCAACGCACGAGTTTAGTCCAAATTGTCGTCTTAAGCTAAGGTTTGAATGCGGGGCCATAATCACGACAGAGAATCGGAGCCGATCCATGCACTGTTAACGATGCTCGAAATAATTTTGTTAACTTCTGGATGCCAAAACTCCTAGTAGCGAACTAAAAGCATATTTCTCTTATTTCAGATGTCGTGCTAGTAATATCAATTCTATAGACAGATTCTTGGTAGGAACTCACAATCAGCATGGTGATGAAGATATATTCTCATTACTTAAATGATACTTCTGGCTTAATGCCTCGATAAGCCAATGAGAAATCATTTGTGGATCATTCTGAATAATATTGCATTAAATCCAACTTTTACCGTTATTGAAACAGCCTGTCTTCATTCTCGACAACATGATAAGATTATCAACAGTGGTCTCAATACCAGTGTTGAAGTCAACAAAAATTAAAAAATTTTATACTTAGCATAAGAACAAATCAAATGCAAGCGCAAAATCTTTGAGCCTTTAGTCACCCATGCCAACGATGAAAACAACAAAAGAATTCTGCTTGGCAGTGAATTTGAACCGAATGGAGAGGTACTCCCTCAATGACTTCTGAATGTATTGTCAATAAGTGAAAACAACCAAAGGGAAATTACGTCTTCAATGTGTAGAACGCCCTGCCAGTCAAGCTATTTTTGTCATTATCTTATTAAAGATGGCATTGTTATGAGTAAGTTACTACATAACAATGCCATCTTTAATTGCCATCTTTTGTTTAGTGGACTCTTTGATGGGAAAATCATTGTTGATCATTCCTCCTAAATTCAAGGCCTGAGTACGAAAGTTATTTGTTTTAGTCCTCAGCTCAACCAACGGGCCAAGGACTTCTAATGACTTACCGTCAGTGCAAAATTTAAGCTTATAGAAAAAGGAAAAAAAAAAAAAAAAAAAAAAAAACGTGCTCAGGACAACAACATTTGCATACGCCTTCGTCATCCACCAACGAAATACAATTTCCTCTTTGGATGAAATTTCCATAGAGTCAAAAGACTCCTTTGACTGTTGTTGGATCGACTATTGTATCTAGTGTTAAAAAATTCGAAGGACATTTCAACTTTTACTTTGGAATGGGAAAAATATAAAGGCCTTATAGTTGAAAGAAAAAAGTTGTGGCGGCAATGAAGTCAATGAATTAATCCTACCGTCATTAACAGAATAGGACAATGCACTGACATAATCCTCAACATTTCTAGTGATGGACATCCTAATTCTCTTTGTTGTTCAGTAGTCTCCTGATGAGAAATCAACTGTTGATCATACTCTGGAACTGAACTTTATTAAATCCAATTAAACTGGGTTAAGTAGGGCATGAAAATTTCTCAGTGCTCAGTCCAGCATAGCCGCCGGTATTGTGCACGTCTCTCTCTGTGCTGAAAACAAGAAAATGAAGGCCGTGGCGGTGATCATCCTGCTTTTTACCTGCGCTTCTGAGGCCACTCGTAGCTGGGTTGGCCAGCAAGAAACAGACCTAAACGAGCTTGAAAGATTGTTTGAAGGTAAATTGCATATTTCGGTTATTTTTCTAGAATAATCTGTCTTAATGACTGACATGTTTAGGCATTGTGTAATCGGCACCTTGAAGACTGTGTACGCGTCAAACACTTGTCAGTTTAGCACCTTCATGATGCCACGTATATTCTAGTTCTTGTTATGTTTTCCCAATGTCTAGATTCAACAGGTGTATATTACGTAGATTTGCCCCTATCTACCAATACCGATTTTTTTATCTGAACTCTGTGGAAAACTGATCACGCTTATTTCAGTTCTATAAAGGTGTTCCTTTTAATAATGATCTTAACGTTTCCAATCAGGAATCTCTGCCACTGAAGGAATTTTCGAGCCTTCGTACACCAAATTAAGAGCATACGACACACTTAGCACTAACAACCTTCAGCGTACTATACGACTATTTAAATTTAGCATGTCCTACTGTTTATTTCATGCATGATCGCAAGTGTTATGTTCGATTGTTATATGAGGCCGTCGGATTCCAAGGGCTGACGAAGGCAAACGAATTTTTGGGAAAATGCATTAGTAGAAACACGAAATATGTGAACTCGACAGAGGGATGAGTCGGGGATGAGTAAAGCCACCTCAGTATTATAGGAAGGATAAATAGATTAGTAAAGCTGCCTGTCTTCCAAAATTTATGAAGAGTGAAACTGAATGGCTTGAAAATCCGAGATAAAACCTTCTGTATTTTGCATTACAGAAAAAAGGTCATTAGGAGAGGTTTTCGGCTTTTCGCAAAATTAGCATTTTTCCGCATTCACAATAATTACTTCTATACTATCAAAGGTATGAAAAGGAGGCTAACCACAAGTGTTTAGAAGGTTGGATAAATAATCGATATCGAGGCATGAACAAAACGATTCAACGGATTACCATCAAGAATGAAATCAGAAAGTGATTTTATTGAAATCGTCTCATTATGAGGAAATACTGAGTACTCAATATACCTCGCGTGTCTGTTTTTGCAAGGCTGACTGGAAAAAGAAATCAAAACATTTTCCGCCCTGGTGAATTGGCAATTAGTGCGTATTTACTTTGAAAGCCATTTTGTTTTTGCGGAGTGTCTTTTTTAAGAGAAATTAGCATTTTTCCGCTTTAGCAAAGCACAACTTTTGTTATTAAAAGAAAAGCAAAATCATATTGGGGTGGTGGTATGTTGCCGCTGAAATCACTTTGTCGGATCGAAGTGCTTGCTCTGGTGAAAAGAAGTTAATAAGAATTTGCTGCTTCTTCTGGACGGTAGCAGTACAAGTTTGCAGTTGAAACAAATGGACATCTTGATAAGTGTTAACATGGACCAAATCAGATTGCATCTACATCAATTGCCTTTCTTCGTGTTGTTAGGAACCAAAAGTCAATCAAGGTGACCGCATTCTTGGCTTGTTACACGTGATAATCACGTTGTAACATCATTGAACACAGAGTGGGGTCGCTTTGCTGTTTGGTTAAAAACCTACGCAATATTTTTTTCCCGTAGACTTCATTCCTCGGTTCCTTTTTGTTGTTAAAAGGACTCTGAATATGCTCCCTTTCCATTGTAACAGAGACCACCAAGAGAAGGCGAGTATTTTCAACCGAAAGTGCTCTCAAGCCTCTGCAATTGTTCTTGTTACAGTGGAGACACGGAAAAAATGTTGCAGTTTCAACGAAAAGAAAATTTACTGTGCTTCAGGCCTGCATCAGGATACGATCGGATCACGAAAAAAAAAAAAACACCAAAATCCCAAAATCATTATTTCGTCAATTTCTAAGTGAGTAATTAAGAAAAATGTTTTACTAAATCAAGGCGTATATATGAAGGTAACCAGGCAACGAAGAGAGCGACGTTGTGTTCTGCGGAGTTTATTTATAACCTGTTCACACGTGGAAAGCTTGGAGGTTATGCAACGTCTTTAGTGTTTAGCGCCCACGCCAATTACCAAGCAAAATTACTGTTTGATGAAATCAATTCGACTCTTGTAACAGGCTTATCCTCAGGACCCACAAGCTCCAATACTTCTGATAGACGATGAATAAGTATTATTTAATACCTGACACCATTTTGTTGCCTTTTTTTCACCTGACTGATTACTGCCCACAATAAACTATTTTATAGTGGACAGTACTTCAGTACTACGATTTGGTGGCTGGGGTAAGGTCTTAAATTTGGCCCTAGGCGACGCATGCGCAAACGTCGCATAACGCAGTATCGAAAAACAATCATGCTACGTTAACCTGCAACATTCATAACTTCTTAATATCAAAGGGAACGACACCAAATTTTATGACTTTGTCTGAACATTTTCAGGCAACAATGATGGTGGACATTCAATTGTTCATGTGGCTTTACTTTTCATGACAACAACCATGTTTTCTTTTTCTTTTGTTAAGAACAATTTTAGGTTTCTTGCTGTAATATGTTATGATGGTTTCTTTTGTCAGTTTTATCATTTTGTAGTCAATTTGGATGGTTGTAATTCACTCAGTACCACCACAAAACTTAATATTAGCATTGGGCTTCATGGACAGTTTTCGAACAGGAATGGTATGCCTATAGAGGGTATGCAACAAGTCTCCAGGGATTCGAATGACAATGGGCTAGCGGCCATTTTGGGGGACAATAACAAAAGAAGCTAATGAGAAATCTTTTGTTCACGGTACACCAAGATGGCGGTGATGACCGGCGTAACGTGCATACGCCCTATAGCTAGCAGCAGTCATTTCTTGGGCCCTGATACTGAACGTCAGCAGGCCACCGTATTTCCTCGAATAAGCGCCCACGCTCTAAAAAAGCGCTCTTTCCCAAATAAGCGCCCACTCCCTCGGCCAAACTAGCAAATAAGCGCCCCTCTCGAATAAGCGCCCACTCCCTCGGCCAAACTAGCAAATAAGCGCCCCTCTCGAATAAGCATTCCCCCCCGCTTACCCTCACTTTCTTAAATAGTAGGGACCCAAGGAAAACCTGTTTCCGTCACTTTATACAGTAAACGTTTACGTTTCAATTACTCTAGCCGGGATCAGTTCACGTAGGAGAACAGTTCATTTTTGATTCGTTAAATCACTTCCAGTGATTTCTTTCTCCATGAGCTTGCGATGTTCATTAGCAAAAATAAAGTTTCAGTAGGTTGAAAGAAAAACTAACCCCCTCGATTAAGCACCCTTCTTCGAATAACCCCCCTCCCGTTTTCACAATTGACCGGCTCTCAACGTCTGTGGTTTCATAGCTCAGTTGGTTAGAGCATCAAACCGGTATCGCGAGGATTCTTTTCGCAATCGCATACATTGCGTTGACAACTGCGAGGATCACTTCTTCATTTCATTTCATTTCATTTCCGCAGTTCATATATGATTTATTTCATATATCATTCACAATAATAATAATATCAACATTTTTGTGTTTGCAGATACAAAATCATTGGTTAATCCAAACAGGTTTGGGTACCGGTCTAGCCATGTGGTTGGCAATTTGGCAAAAAGTGACAATAAGTACAGTGCTGAACATAATGACCATCAAGAAGACGGATCTGGAGTGAACCCCACTGGATCTGGAGTGAACCCCATTGAGTCCGAACTGCCCCAGGCGGTGCGTATTAGCCTTATTTTAAAAAATTCAGTCCCTCGAGGTTGTCACACAACGCTCGACTCAAAATAAAGTTAGAAATTTGAATTTCACGCTTTGTTCAACGAAATGTACGTAGACTGCTATCAGTGCCTTTCTGGATAGTGGGGAGCTCACTCCAATAGATCGTTTTCACTGTCACGCAATAAAAAAATTGAATTGTGTCGCAGAAATTTACAGAGCCCAGTATGAAGACGCCATGTTTGTGTACCTTCTTGGTACACAAACATGGCGGCCCGTAAACATCGGGAACTTACCAATTTGACCCTCTAGGCGACTGATTATCAGTACTGAAAAAACAAGCATTTACAGAAGCACTTTTCAGAATGCTCTAACTTCTAAAAGGGCTCAAAATCATGAGATAAGTATATATTTTTCAACAAACTCGATCGTAGTCTTGTGTCACGCACCTCCATAACCCGGAAATTCACAATGCTCTGGTTTCCATACGAAGCACGCTATTGAGCTGTAAAATTGTAAACAGGTACAAATATGCCGCCGCGTATGCCTGATGAGGATAAAAACTTTGGTGGAACTTTAGTTTTAGATTTTAGAAAGTGATGACGTCAGGTGAAAACGATCTATAGCGCGACGAGACTGGTGAAACCTTAAGTGAATGCGCTGAGAAGAGCCTGGGGGAGAGGTTTACTCCTCGTTCCAGTCTCACCGCGCTATCAATAGGTTGCGCTTCGACTATCCAAAAAGGAACTGCCAGCAGTCTAAAGGGCACTCTGCTACTGCTGCACTCCATGAGTGTCCTGATAGGCATTGCAACTGAGTTTGAGCTTTCAGGTCTCACCGAGTTTGAATTCAATCTCCACGGAACACTGCAGTCTTGCAAAATTTGGTGTGAACAGTGTACTGTCATGCACCCGATTTTCAGTCAATCCAATACTGAAAGCCGTCGCGGTCGAGACAAAGGACACTGCGTGACAAGCAAAAGTTAGTTGCAGTTTAAGATCAAGATGACTCAACTTCCTGAAGTAATGTACGTGGCGCATAAAAACTGTGTAAATTAAGCTAAATTTGCCTCTCGCCTTACTCGTTAAATTAATGAGTCCCAACCCAGGGTGCGATTGCGGTTAGATAGTTTTAGTAATAACTTCTTGGTTGTTTGCCTCTCATTTCAGATTCATACGATTCTTGAATTCGTAAACCAGATCAGTGAAGAAAAGGACGGATTAAACCACGGTACTAGTTTAGCAATTCTTTCTATCTTATTGTTAGAAATCAAAGTACATTGAAACAAAGACATGTCCCCAGTAGCGATTTTAAGGGTTTTTAACACCGCTTTCGGCCCTAACCCCTACCTCCCACTCCCATTCGCTTCTGATAACATGCAAGCAACTCTCGGTTCGTTTTCAGATTTAATGCAAAGACTGGTTACTCTCGTTTTGCGAATAAGGTCACTCTAGATCTATTGCAAACAAGCTATACGAAATTCTGATTTCCTCACGTTCAGTCAGTGTTTTCCTTGAAGAACTTTCATCATCATGGTCGTAGTTGTTTGTAATTCCATTCAATCTAGCGGACTCAATCAGTCAAAGACAAAGGCAAATCCTGTCAAACACTCACGCAATCACTTCGATTTCCAGGTGCAACAATTACACTTCGACTTGACCACTTGTTCACTAGTAGTGTGAGTAATCAGTGAATTATCTTTCTGATCCCAAACAATTTAAATTTAATTTTTAACAGTTGGACTGCTCCAATAAAGTCATACAACCATTTTTTAATATCGCGTGAGACAACTTCTTTCTCAGTATCGTAGTCGCTCTCTCTCCTCATCCGGATCTAAGCAAGAATGATATCCCTGGGCTTTCACATTATGCCTTTTCGATTTTTCTCTTGTTCCGTGTGTGTCCCACATTGGGTAGCTGTCCATCATCATCTGTCATCTGAATAATAACCTGATGTGAAGTGTATTTGTTTATTACATCGCAGAATCTGCAAAGGAATTCGTGGAGGCTTTGAAAGATAAGAATACAGCTGACGACAAAGTCAAATCCGTATTTGGGAAAGGAATCCGCAACCAATTCGTTAGTTGCGAGAAAAAAATACTGGCGTTCGTCAAAGCACTTCACGCGTCAGGTAACATGTTGCCGCTAATTTTTGTCGTCAGTATTGTGAGCCTTCCCTTTCGTTGGGGGAGGAGGGAGGGGGGCGGGGGCAGGGGGTTAAATTTTCCGGCCTCCCGCCTCCCGCCTCGCGCCTCCCACCTCCTCCCTCCCACACCTTTGTCTCCCGAGCTCACCCGTTTTTTCCTCCCGTCCCCGATAGAGCATTTCTCTCTCGCTTACCGCCATTTTAGAACTTTCGCTTACCGCCCTCCCCTCTCCCGCCTCCTACACCCGTTTAGCCCCCCTTTCTCCCGGACTCCCCACCCCCTTTCTGCTTCCTCTTCCTCGCAGCCCCCAAATCATTGGGCATTGGAAATTTTGGGGAATGGCTTGTTTATATTTTATGCCTCCCTTTACCACCATCAAACTCATTATCATGTGTCAACGTACAAAAAATACGCGACATAGCTTCATAAACCTGCAAATTTAAGTTGCGGGTAGCAGCAGGAACGCTTACTAACACTTTATTCAGGTGTCGATGTATTCAGCCCATGTAGGCTAATTAGGGTCACCAAACCAACTATATTTACTAGTTGTTATTAAAAGTATAATACAAATTCAAAAATGCTTAAAACCTAAGCTAGTAACAATAGAAGTATGTACTTGATATAAAATAAAGTATTGTTCTAATGGAGAAATACGTATTATCCTTAGAAATGCTATGCATTAATTGTAATGTTAAAAAACGTGATAAACGGTATAAATCTGTTGACTTTTTATTGACATATGCCCTCTTAGTATAATAATTGTTTCAATAACTAAAGATCCCTCCATGGTTTCTGATGATTTATTTATGCCCATGTTTAGGTTTGTTTGAAAAAATTGAACATGAAAAGGTGGACTTCGCACAAGTAGTGGGAGCCATTATCGACAAAGCAGAGAAAGGAGAAGGAAGTAAGCATCCCAAACTACAAATATTTCATCTTTTAAGGACGTTCGCGCGCTGAAATCTTCCAGCAATCAAATTTTTTTTTTAAAAAGAAACAGCTGCTTCAGCTGGATAATAACTAACTCGTATTAGGAAGGAAAAAAAATAGGGCGTGGGGAGCGCCGGGCTCGTTTTGGAGAAAAATCGTATGGAAGACGATGACGTCTATGGAGGCTGTGGTAACCACAGTCGAACCTGTATTAAGCGGGCACCCTCGGGGTATGGCTTAGTGACCGCTTAATTATATATAATACAGGTTGCAAAAACATAAAAATGCCATTTTGTAAAAGTTCATGCTGAAATGACCTCAAAAAAAAAAACCACTTACTCAGTTAAGATCTCCGAAATAAAATGGTGTGACAAAGTATAACATAGTGCAAAAACGAACTAGCAAAAGAGCAACGCCTAGTCCTACAGTTCTATTGGTATTGGCCATGTTCTAAACGAGTGGGTGCCTGGGAATGAGTTTTAAAATTTATCGATTGGAAAAAATTTGTTTACACTGCATGAAAGAGCATCTCAAAAATGGCCACCTTGCCAACTTTGACGCTGTTCAGTTGAATGGGAGCTGAAACAAAAATTTTTGAAAATTGTGAAAATTAGAGACTTTGTATGGTTTGGAGGGACACACTTTCCGAAATAGAGACATTTGTATGGGATTTTTTAAAGATTTAAATGCATGTCAACTGGCGACTTTTCGAGCAAACGTGGTCAAACTTGCTGAAAGTACTTATTTTGAGATACCCTTTCATATGACAATCGATTTAGTTCAATGTCATTGATTTTCAAGGAAGTTTGGATTCGTTCCCAGGCCCTTACTCGTTTAGAACATGGCCAATTATAAAGAGTGATATCCTCTTAGAAACTGACCGTTTAATGCAGGTCAAAACAATAGAAACATTCATTCTCATACAATAGAAACAGTTCGTTAGGACTTAGTAGGGGGCGACTGCAACCGCTTAATAGAGGTGACCGCTCAATAGAGGTCAAAACTTCAGTAATTAAGGGAAGCAATTTTTGGGACTTTGACACCTGACCGCTTAACAGAGAGTGCCCGCTTAATACGGTGCCGCTTAATACAGGTTTGACTGTAATCCAAAATGGGCTACCTTGTTTCAATTTCTTTTTTAAAGAATGAATTGAGCTTCCTTAGATCAAGTTTCTGTGTTGTCTTTCATTCACCAGGGCTTGTTAAGGGGGGACTAACTTAACTACAAAATGAGCTAACATTGTTGCTATGGAAAGTTCCCAACCCTCATATCTTGGAAACCCTAACTTGCACAGGCAAGCTGTCTGGCTATGCTTTTACAATCAAAGAGGTTTACAAGATTTTCGAGTCACAACCATATTTGGTAAGTCACGTGACCAGAACAGAAAAAGGCCTAAAACTCGAGTGGCGTACACTTCTGGATATCGAAAATGGTGCCAATGGTTAACAATCGCCAAGGTGCAAAACTCTACGTATCGATTTTTGGAAATTTGCATTTTTCTGAGATTTATGACGTCATAAGCACGCAAATTCATACCATTTATCATACCATTTATCATTGCAGTTATGCACGTTAACAACAATTGCTTACGTAGGCTTGTAAAGAAGGCTGGAATATCTCCGATTGGCAAAAAAATCGGAACTTCACATAATTTTCTCCAAGTTTTAGGGATTTTTCTCTCTAAGGCGCGGTTGGGGCCTGGGGCAAGTTACGCAAGCGCAATAGCAATTTATTAATTTTACATGTTGACCTCTTCGCACGTTTCACCAATACTGTGGCAAAAACACCGAAAAACTGCGTTTTACAAATACAGTCCGCAAAAATCCCTTGGCAACAACGCTAAGTCTGTAGTTAAGTTAGTCCCCCCTTAAATAAATATTTGTGTCCGGCTACTGTCATCCCTTCAGGTGGCGCTGAAAAATTTCAATCCGGTCCACATAAGTATAAAAACGGAAATAATCCATCAAAACTTCTTATACTCGGGTATTTTTGGTTTTTATGATGATGAAGGGAATGCGTAAAAGAACTGGCCCATCAAAAGAAAAGTACAGGTCACCGTGCATTCAAAAGTTAAAGGCTCATTATCACCCTTGCTACATTGCGCGCCGCAACCGTTAACTTTGGAATTTCGTGTAACACGAAATTACTCAGAGTCAGTGTGGCAATAGTCGGTAGCGGTAACTTCGCAGCGGCAACTTCGCAAGATTTACAGAGTCTCGTTGTTCAAGTTTGGTGAGTTTTACCTCGGAACTTTGAAGGATTCGCTGAGCTAATTGGAGCGCGCCGACTTACTGTGATTTGGAAACTGATTTGATGGCGAGTATTGAAAATTATACGTGTCTGGATTACTGTTTTCCGCATGTTTGATGTTTTACCTCACGGTCAGTTTGTGTAATGGGTTCTGCGGCTTTGGTCAACTCTTCAGCGATTTTAATCCGACTTGTCGCTAAGTCTCTTTATCGCACCGCTAGAAATTTAGGGCACGAGACCCCACGCGCGGCTACACGCGGTTACCTGAAGACTGATCGGGACGCCGAAATGTATAGAGATTTGCATGGGCATTCGAGAGAAATAGCAAATATCTCTTCAAGACGCAAAGAAAGTAAAAATGTGCAACTGAACCATAATAAGTTGTTATATTACAGGGCTAAATATGTTAATATTACAAGAAAGTAAACAACTCTCACGTATATTTTGAACGTTTTTCTTCCACCGGTAGCCGCCGAAATATTTGTAAGGAATCGGGAGATATTTATCGAAATCGGGAAAACCGTTTGTTGGAAAAATGTGCGAATGGATATTGTAAAAGCACACATTGAACTTACTTCCCTTCTGTCTTTGAGTCCTCGTAGATTCACTTTTATGTGTATTTTCTCCTTTTGCAAATCCCACCAAAGAAGAAACAGCGAAATTTCCATGCTGTTTCTTTGATAAATTCCTTGAAATGTGTCGAATTCAAAATGCCATATCTCGGCGAAACTTGCACCACATTCGCTTCCAAAGCCATCTTTGAAAAGCTTGTTTTTTCTCCTTTTTGATCAGTGCTTTTTTATGGGCATAAGGCAAGTTAATTTACCGCTGTTTTGGCAGCCGAATATGAGCCCGTCATGAGCGTGAAGCAAAGCACAGCGGACAGCGGTTAATATCATTCAGTATTCTGCAGAAAACCGCAGATTTTTCAATCTCTTGTGGGCGAAAAATAGATTTCTGTTCAGATGCCACGCACCTCTCAGTAACCTCTTATTTTATTGGTTCTTATTACCACGCAGCTCCATTATTTCAGGGCTAGGGTCCATTGTTTCTGTTGTTTGTTTATTGTTTTCTCAGCCAATCCTGTGAACTGTTCCGAGAGCTGCGTGGCGCCTCTTTCTGTTCTACAATGTGTGACAATTTTACTCAAAGATGAGAGTAATTGAAAGAAAAATTGCAATTAGAAGATCATGTTAGCCCATGTTTTAATGCGGACCTCAATTAATGTTTTCCTCCTTTTGCAAAGCCGTGTGGTCGACTGTATTTTGAACACAGTATAAAGCGAAAGGACAGCATAATTGAATGAGAACGTATGATTATTTTTCTTACTGCAAATTAGAAACCATTACCCGACAATAAATATTTCCTTGTGAATATTTTGTCACCATACTCGACACATAATTAGCTAGTTTTATCACTGAATAACGGATCGTTCAATACTTTGCTGTTTTGATTTTAAACCTGTGAACGGATTGCTAACGGTTTCAATGAAGAAATATGAAGAAATATGCAAGTTGAATTTGTAGCCATTTGCTTTTTGAAACCGGGGACAAACGACAACTCGACGTAATGAACCAGATAAAAAGCCGATAAAAATAACTGACCAATCAGAGGCATCGTTTATAACAATAGAGCGATTTCAAAATAAAAACATCGAACATTGATCCCGTTGGATCAAGGGTGATAATGGGCTATTAAGTCCACGTTAAGTCAGATGATTGCTTGTGAGGTAGCCAGGCGCTTTCTTTCCATCTTTTTCTTTTCTCTCGTGCAGATCTACGCCTTTCTCTTTCGAAACTGTTGCTTGCCCTTCCACAAAAAACAAAACAAAACAAAACAACAACAATAAAAGAAAACAAAAGGTATCTACCGTGGGACGGTTATTAATTAAGTCCTCCCTCCTCCTTTTTTCTTCTTGTTAGGCATTGTCCAAGGATTGTTTTACGTTTTTAATCACCCTGCGTTAAAGGGACATCCTGGAGTTAAGGTGATCAAGGCGATTGGACAACTTATTGGTGAAACTGCCTGCGATTTGAAATTAGAAGGTACGTCAACATTATACTGTACGCCCGGGGCAACCAATGAAATGAAATATTTTAAATACTTGAGCAGGAGGCTTTTTTTACCTCATAAATTCAGGTTAAGTTGTCGTGAAATCTTATTACTTTTTCCGGTGAAATATCACCTCAAACTTCATGGTGCTTAGGGGAGCAGGGATGGCGCAGTGGTGAGAGCACTCGTCTTCCACCAATGTGGCCCAGGTTCGATTCCCAGACTCGGCGTCATATGTGGGCTGAGTTTGTTGTTGGTTCTCTTCACTGCTCCGAGAGGTTTTTCTCCGGGTTCTCCGGTTTTTCCCTTTCCACAAAAACCAACATTTCCAAATTCCAATTTCATCTGCTTGTAAAGCGCATTTGATCATATACACATGGAAAATGTGCTATATAAGTTCTAAATTATTATTATTATTATTATTATTATTATTATTATTACGCATAGCCTGTTTAAAGATGGTGGAAGCGAGAGAACGCGAACGAGCGAAGAACAAGGCATGAACGTGGCTTGATTTCGCTCGTCCCTTTCTACCATTTGGGAACCTGGAACAGGCTACAGCCAATACGGAAAAATAGCTTTTTTTTAATATTCTGGCAGAGTTGTAAAAAGCCAAGTGGGGAAAAAAGGCCTAAATAGGCTTGTTTCGAATTATGGGACAACAAGACAACCAAGTCGAGGTTCAGGGGAATAATTTGTATTTTCCTTTGTTTTTTTGACAAAAGAAAATGCAAATTATTCCCTTGAACTTCGACTCTGCTCTTTTGTTCTACCACAATTCGAAACTAGCCTATTGGACTGCAAGTTCGAAATTTGGAGTCTGTGTTCACATCTCTGAAAGTCTTTGCAAGACATTCGTAGCTAAAGAACCCTAACGGACCCGACTGTGAATGCTTACCCTACAGAGGAAACTCTCCGTTTGGTGAACCCCGGCTCTCAAGCATCATGGGATTCCACTGTAAAATATGAGGGATTCAAAAAATTGACGCGTAACGTCATAATTTTAATTTATTTTCAGGTTATCTTGAGGCAATTGGAAAAATATTCGCTGATGGGATTAAAAACGGAACGAATGATGAGGATGAGTACCGGCGTTGTAAGCCGAGTTGGCTCTATAGTGCATGGCGTTGCCGAGGTATTGTCAAAACATTCCAAAGCGAAAGGAACTACTCCCGCTCAGAAATCAGTGTTAAGGCTTCCAAGAAAAAGCCAACATTTGACTACTCATGCACATGGGTGCTCCATACCGTTGTGAAAGAACGTCATAAGGAGGCCTTGAGAACATAATGGGTAGCTGAGAAAAATGCCAAAAATTTCCCCAGAAAATGTAAAGAGAGGAGTCAAAGAGAGGTCTTCGCACGTATTACCTGGTTATTCCTCGACAGCTGCAGTTGAGCTATGACAAAAATGTTCGGTTTTGACGTAAAATTTGTTATACTTACCTTGTAGTTTCTTTGTTAGGGTTCAACGTTATTGGCCTTTTAGATGTTGGATGAATTGCTTTGATTACTAAACTTACTCGGTATATTTCGTTGGTTTTGCAGCTATACGTAAGTTTATCAGGCGCATGCCACGGAGCCCTGTGCAAAGAGCATTGAGATTAATGTTTGAACAGGGATGCACACTTAAGGAAGGTATTGTAAACAGGATGCTGGTTAGGGAACGGGCACCGATAAAAACGGCCTAAAGTCTTTTTTAATAACAAGAATGGATTTTATAAGTGGCTCTCGAATTGCGCTATGACTTGCGTCCTTGAAATTTGGCTTTCTAGCTTGGGTGAATTAAATTAAAGAAATTTAAACAGATCCTTTTTGCTTTCCCCACAAGAAAGTTATTATATAGAGTATAATAATAATAATAATAATAATAATAATAATAATAATAATAATTATTATTTTTAGTAGTAGTAGTAGTAGTAGTAGTAGTAGTAGTAGTAGTAGTAGTAGTAGAAGTAGTAGTAGTAGTAGTACTTTATTTAAGTGTCGAGGTATTTAGCTTCTAACAAACTAATTGGGGACACTAATAAAATCTTAAGCGGATACATAAAAAAGTAGGATATTTACACTTATAAAAGCAGAAGAAGCTAGAGCAAACATAGCTCGTTTGAGAAATCGGATTGTTCAAAACTGCATGCCATTAAACAGCAACATCCACTGGTCTCTAGAATGCACCTGTTCCCTGACCAATACATGGAAGCCGACCAAGAGACACGTACAAATGCTTAATTCAGAAAACCAACCAAACTAGGGTTTGTAGGATTATGCTCGTAAAATAGGGTATTATGCTTTCGGGCGTCACCCGTGAAAGCAGGGTATGATGCTCAAAATTATGCTTGGCTGGAGGTATAATGCTCAAATTATGCCGGACTAAAATGGCACTTCCACCCCACCCCCCATAGGCCCGTACCTATTATTAAACATTCCTAGTCTTTCATTTTTGAAAGAAATGGTAGACAATAATAATTTTTGAGTTTAAATGTTAAACTAAATAATTACTATCTAACATTTCTTTCAAAAATGAAAGACTAGGAACGAGTCTCAGGTATCCAGTTCCTAAAATATTCCCGCTTTTATCAACTTTGTACATTCTAGCTGGAGTTGCTGGCAAAATTTGCATACACTTTTCATAGTTTTCAGAAACAACAGCATTATGCTGCAAAAATATTAGTATTATGCCAGCATTATGCCTGATGCTCCAGATATAGTATTATGCTCAAAATTATGCCGGCATAATCCGACGGACCCTAAACCAAACTCAGAGTTTGTTATTTTGGTTCTGTTAGCGCGTAGTCATTCCATGGTTAAACGAAACTGCGTTCATTTATAATCTTTGACCATTAAAGCCCATAATTGGCAATTTGTTTAGTACCCTTTTTGTCAAAGCAAAGAGCCAAAATTAGGAAGTTGGTTTTTGTTATGGGAAGGAAAACCCAGGAATAATTAATTTGAACTATTTTTATTTTCTAGCTGTGCCTACCTATATGACTTTCTCCATAATTAAAGACGTAAGTATAAATAAACAAGAAACACTTTTGCATTGGTTAAAACGTAATTACCGCAAAAAACAATTTTTAAAAGTAATGGGCTCTTTGCAGCTGGTCAGTCACGTGGTACAAAAACGCCATGCTGGAGAGCAAGCGACCCACTGGAACATGACAAACAAAGAAAACTACAATTTTGAATGATGTAAGCTCTTTGTTTGTCATGTCCTAGTGCGTTGCTTGCTCTCCAGCATGGCGTTTTTGTACCACGTGACTGACCAGCTGCAAAGGGCCCATTACTCTAACCAATCGCAACAGACGCGAGCAGTGCCATGAGGCAATCAGAATATATAGGAGCAATTACATGTAGCACTGCGTAAAAAGCTGAGTATTCAAGAATATTCATTCCTCGAATACGTGTTCTTTACTCCCTAGAAACCTATAGTATTCTATCCGCACACCATACATGACGTATTCTGGAATATTCGATTGGAAGACGCCTGAATACCCTTTGTTCAGAATCATTCGCAAGATTTCTTAAAACCATACTAGAGGGAGGCGACAACAACCAACTGAGATTTGTTACTGGCGACAAGAGAATGGCTTTCCTTGCGTTTAACGTCACAAGTTTGGGACTTAATAACAAACATTGTAATTATAAATAAATTTACACCTTAACATGACGTATAGGAGACGAACATGCATAACAAAAAGTATTAATTGATGTGATTATTTTGCAGGCAATAAAACTTGGCGAGAAAGTGGGAAAACTGGCATACATTGAAAAGCAAAGCAGTGAACGTAAGTGTGGCGCCGTATATATAGCGTTATCTCACAATCTTAAGAATAAGTTTTCTTATAATAGTTGGGTGCAAACGCGCGTAAGAGTTGCAAATACAAAGGGAGCGTCACGGACCTTCTCAAGTTCGTTAGCCTCATTAACAATTAGGCCGAAGTGGCGGGAAATGTAAATTTTGTATGATCCAGAAAATCCAGAAAGAGGGAGCGTAAGAAATAAACAAAACCGCCTGATGCACAATTCCACTTAAAAGTCCGTTGGTTACAGAATCTTTTGTTTTGTTTTTTTTTTTTGTTTTTTTTTGTTTTACAAAATTACAGGGAAGGGGTGGGGGGTGGGGGTGGGGCGCCACTGGAAGTGGAAAAAAATTTCTCAACCAAAGCTGTGAAGAAATCACGGCAAGTATATTTATCTACTGACGCTTCGTAACAAATACGAACAAATGGTTTTGGTCACAAAAATATACTTCCTGATTCTTTAAACTCAGTTATGTTTGGAATGGGAGCATTGACAAGAATATACGCTCGATTATAGATTCTCTTTCTTTTGCTTTGTCACACAACGTTATGTTTTTTGCTGTTTCAATTCTTAATCACCCATGATGCCCTGAAAACCGTGACATGGACTATTTTAAGGGCAAGGAAGGGCGTTAATCAGTTAAACTGAGGAACAACCACAATTCTTCATAATTCTTCATAATTTCCTTGTTCTTACCTAATATCTTCTGGTTTTGAAATTTGTTCACTAGTTTGAAAAGGAGCAACGCTGTTAAATTATTTAGTCTCTGTTCACCTTATTTTGAAAAAGAAAACATTCCGTTAATATATTTTCCCTGTTCACCTGAGTTTCTTCGCTCTATATTCATTATTTGGTCCATACATCTTACAAATGGCAGGAAAAAAGGCGTCTACTCCCCGGTCTTCCTCACTAGCGATTCAAATGATGAATGCAGCTCAATTAGTCTGTGAATAGGCAGAGTTAGCAAAGAAAACTTGACGACAGTAAATACGGTGCACGCAGATCTAAAAACCGACTTGACCAATGCTAGAACGGCGACTTGAGCGTCGGAAGTCGCGTTCAGTCCTTTCCTCGCGTTTGACGTTGCGTTATCTTTGTTAAATCTGCCTAATGTGAAAGCTGGGACAAGGTCATCTCATTCAGTTTTCAACCTTACCCTTGCGTTTAGTTTTGCATTTGTAGGTTTGAACTATATCAAGTCATTGTTTTCGTAGAAGACGTTACTTACCGCGAGCCGTAAAAGTCACGAATTTCAGAGATGAAAAAGATTTCGAGCTATTAAAGGTTGCAGCACATGGTAAAAGCTCAATAAATGAAGACCTTTTCCGTGGGAGTTTGTGGAGCCAATTGAATGCATGGATATGTATGTATTTAGGCTCACCAACTGGAACTGGCTCGGTGTTGCTATAGATTTCATGCTATTCTTGAGTTAGGTTGAATTAAGTTCGGTATTTCACTCAACAGCCGAACTTCTTAATTGACCTAAACTGCTGGTAAAATGCAAAATTTAATCTGGGCCATAAAAAAATCAACAACAACAATCATCTTCCCAGGGATAAAACACCAGGACTGATACTTCTGTCGACAGTTTAGTTAGCAATGCTTGCAATTAATTCAGTTTAGGAATTTTCCTTCGCTAATTGCTTACACCTGTAAGAAAGTTGTGGAATCTGCGACTGCTCAAAAATATAAAATGGGGTGTTTGATTCAGTTCTTACGTGCGTCATTGGGAAATAATATTCTCGTTTTGTTTTCCTTCCTCAGCAACGTTAAAGGAGATAAGAGAACTTTACGAGAAAGAGGACATTGTGGGAGGCGACCTGAAACTTGCCGAATTAATTTTGACGGATATGAGAAAAGGTTTTGTTGTCGGGGATATGTTGAAGGCAGCATTACCTTACGGAGATGAGCCGAAGTCTACCCTTGTTGGGGACGAAACCTCTGAAGACCTTGCTGGGACGGAAGCGCAGTAACGTTTGCAATGCATGGTGAATGGCGTAAGTTTTTGCTCAGCATTTTTTCTAAAATACAAGTTGGGCAGGGTAGGGGGTAAGACGGTGGATGAACAGGGCACAGTAAGCGGGTGATTTTGCGCCGCTTCCCTTCTGCCCATACTCATATCTTACCTTTTATTATCACCTCAGCGTTATATTTTGTTCCCGCGGATTTAGAACTGAAGTTGGCTCTGAATCCGCTCCTACATTTTTTAACTTTGCAAAAAGTTGAATTTGATTTTACTAATCATTTCTCCACAGTAAAAAGTAGTGGTCACCAAGTTCGTTTTTGACTTACTGTCGCTTAAAACTGAAATATTAGGGGTGTTTTTAGCAGGTTAAAGTGTTGCTACGGGTAAACTGCTGTGTCAAAAAAGTTTCATAACTTGTTCACTAATGATGAGTCGGACATTCTTTGATTGGTAATAATGATCGATCAAAATAAAAGCCGTGAGCCGGGTAAAAGGAGGAAGTGGGTTTGCGGAATGGCATCTTGCATGACTTGCGGAATTGCATAATTATGCGCAATGTCATATATGCAGATTGACTCTAAGAAATAAATTCAACTGAAAGCGCCCTTTCTGTAGTTCATAATTCCACAATTAATAATTAATCTTGCATGGAACGTGTGATTATTGATCGTGTCTAACAGCCTAACTGATAAGTGAATAATCGCAAGCTACTGCAGTTGCCGAACTCGGTCACAACAAAATATTGAATTTTTTTTAAACAACTTTATTGAAAACAAAATAACCCTTTAAACATTAACTTACAACATTCAATAAAAAGTTACAAATCATATTTTACACCCATAAGACTAAGTTTACACAATAAAGAAGAAGGAGAAAAGAGAAAAAAAAACTAAACAAAATGAAAGCCTGTCGGTCGCCAGTCATGATTAACTGATAAATTGATTATTATTATTATTATTATTATTTATTATTTTTAAACTTGCAATGCTCTTTTTATTAAGTGAAATTTATTTTTTCACGCGCAAGTGAGACGAAATCCTCAGATTGGTGCGTTATGGCATTTAAAGCGTTGACATATAAGAAATATTTACCCAAAGTAATGAGATGGTTGAGGGCTAAACAATAAGTGTGACAGCCACATGTCTGACACTCAGAAGGACAAAAGGGGCAGGAGGGCTCAAAGAAGCGATCTACATCAGCCGCTTAAAACCAGAACTAAATGCGCAATTACAACACAACAACGATTTGTGCTTCTTGTGACTCGATTACGTAATTCACACTCATGCATTTGCACGCGCATAATTGTAACTGTTACTGTATTTTAAATTTCAAATTGCTAACGTACTCAAATTGTAAACGTACTTATAAACAATGGAAAAGGAAACGACACATTAAACTGATGATGGCATGAGTCATGCCGAAACATGTCTTTAAAAAGTTGTATCGTGAGCTTGATAATGAATTTTCTGTTTCGAAGAAATCGTTGAAAATTGGGCAGTTGGGATCTTTATTTCTTGACGTATAAATTTCTTTGAAAAAGCGCTCTTCCTCCTCGAGGATGTCCTTGGGGTTTGTAATTTTGTCGCCATCGTTAATTACTAAGGTGTTATATGTTTCTTTTTTTGGTTACTTTTTTCTAAGTTATAAAAATATTTGCTATTCCTCTCGCCATGCTCGTACCAGCGCACAATTGTTCCTCGTGTTTTGATCTCTGTAATTTTCGAAAGCTTAGTTTTTATTCTCTCCAGTTCGGATTTAAGAGAATCGCTGTATGATGTCTGGAGTTGGGTCTGTAATCTCATCATTTCCGACAAAAGAGTTGATTCTTCGTCACGTTTGCGTTTAGCTTTCTTCTTTGAAAATGCTATCGTAAAAGCTCTAATTTCCATTTTAATCATTACCCAATACAACCCTTTGTCGCTGACCTGCTCATGCTTTTTTGCAAACTCTGGAATTTTAAAAGTTAACAGTTTCACGTAATTAGTATCTGAGAGCAAGGAGTTGTTAAACTTCCAGAACCCAGGTCCCCGAGGGAGCTCACGTTCGTTAAGGAACAAGGAGAGAGCAACGGCGGAGTGATCTGAATAAATGTTTGGGAGTATTTTTGCACTCTTTCACGCGGTGTTTTAGCTGCTTTGAAATAAGGAAGTAGTCAAGTCTACACTGTATTTTCATTGATGGGTTAGCCCTTGTGAAGCCCAGTTGATCTGGATTCTTGAAGCGCCAAGAATCGTGTGAATTGTGTGTTTTGATTAATGATTGAAGCTCATTGAGAGAAGCTTTTTTTCCGTCAATCGGTCTACCACCTTTTTTGTCTAAAGTGCTAATTGTGCAGTTCAAATCACCTCCTAGCACGGGATTGTCGTTGGCGTACGGACTTAGGAATTCTTTTGAAAGGTCTCTGAGGAATACTACTTGTTGGGTTGCATCGTTTGGTGCATAAACGTTAACTAAAACTATTTTGGTACCATCGTTAATAATCTCGGCTAAAATACATCTGCCATAATTATCTGCAGTAAAAGTTAACGTCATTACGTGGTTTGAATAAAATCATAACTCCTCTACTACGAGAAGAGCCGTGGCTGGACACGATTTTGCCTCCACATTCCATTTCCCATCTTTTGATAGATTCTGGTGAGGAATAAGTTTCTTGCAAGAAAATTATATCCGATTGTTGCTGATGCAACCAACGAAAAACTTGTCTTCGTTTTCTCGAACTGTTTAGTCCTCTTACCTTAAGTGATAACAGTTTATACATTTAGTTTCTGATCGAGAGATAGATGTGATATCCAAGCAATAACCAATAACAAAGTAGTCTTAATAATGTGCTCACGGTGCGACTGATATTCGGCATTACAAGGCTTGATTCTAATTGCGCTGTTAACAACAGCACAACTTTGACAAACACGACAGAAGAACAAGCTAAAAAGGAAAGACATACTAACAGAAACGACACAATTCTAACTATTACAGACTTACCTAAAGCTTTGTGCGGTCTTTGACTGGATAGAGAGCGTGGAAAGTCGCAGCTCCTAAGCAGGTGGTTAAGAAGTATAAAGCAAACTAGAATTTAGAGCTTATTCTACCTTAATTGTCCATTAAGCGCCCATAGAAAGGAAATTGTGATGTTTCTTCGCCACGGTAAAGAGCACCGTCGATGATCAGCTTTTCGACAAAATATTGAAATTAAAACAAATTGGTTAAGATTTGACCAAGAAATATTTCAGTGAGAATGAATGTGTGAAAATCATACATTTCAACTGTGATTAAAGAATGAACATGTGAATGATCATCGCAGTTATGAACACTACTAAGCAGCAGTGAAAATATAGCCAAAAAAAAAATCATCCCGGTACAAGCCTGAATTTTTTTTCAGGCTTTATTTTCACTAAAGCTTAAGTAGTGTTCATAACTGCGATGATCATTCACATATTCCTCATATTGCTCTCCTCGGGGCTTGCTTTGCTATAAATAACTTTCAAATGAAGCCTTCACGTGATTAAATTTCTCTTGAGTTTGCTGTTATAGGATTACTGATAGTTCGGGAATTATATTTTCCTCGTTTTTCGCTCTTCGACGAGGCGACAACGAGAGCACTGAATTCAATTATTCATATCATGACACTCCCCAGCTGCGCGACCGATGTGAAACTCTTGTAAAGCTCAGAAAACCATAATATAAACTCTACGTCGATCTAGGCTCCGTTGCTAAATTTCTTACAATCAACTCGGGAAAAATATCATTTTGTTTAATCCATTTCAAAACGGCCAAATGAATATTATATAGTTTGACCTACACTTCCACGGTTACTGGCGCCATATTAACTGGGGGGCAAACACGGCTAAAATTACAGTAAATAATGTATGGGATTTTGTCCAACTTTTAACCGCTGTAACGCCGCTAAAAAGAGGCGGATTTCCAACATTTGCCACTACTTTTAACGGTAACGAAGGTACGACGTCCGTAAATTAGAATTATAAATCTTCTCACGTGCCTTCTAAATTCGCGGTAATTTGCATGATTTTTATTAGAGACGTTTGTTTCCAACATTTGTTGTGACCGAGTTTGGCAACTAACTTGCGATTATTCACTATTCTCATTCATTCATAAGGCACGAAATATCTTAAGCATTTCTCGCTACATAGTTAAATTTACATAGCACACTCCACGCCCCTTCTACTGCTATTCTCCGGGATTTTCTCCTATCTTATTAAGCAACCTCTCGCGGTAAACTCATCCTATCTCATTTCCACGCGGGCTCTGTTGTGTGTCGCTGCTTGGTTTTCCCCACCCTCCTCCCCTTCAGCGACGTCTACCATTACCACTCCATGTCTTGTGCAAAATTTTTCCTCCCATATCTTATTAGCATAAGCCATAGAGTGTCTTTTGAACGAGTGTTAATATATTACTAAGTTAGGCTGTAGAACAATTAACTCTTTTTAGGTGCATGAAGTTCTTCGGATCATTCTGCATATATTAAATTTTCATAATTATGCCATTCCGATGCTATTCCGCACACTCGTTCCTCCTTTTACCCTCACCGAAATACAAGTGCTGGAAGTGAGCCACCTTAAGGTCGAAGGTGAACATTCGTATCCAGTTAGATGTCGCGTAAGACCATAGCACTAGTTTAAATTGCCAAAAATGAGGAATTTTTCAGTAGTTTGAACGTTAGGTGGGCGGTTTGCTTTATTGATGCTTTATTAAAAATATTGCAAAAGAACCGGGTTTTCATTCAGCTAATAAGTTAATTAAGCAACAACACTCACAGAAATATAACAATGTATGTATATCTGAAAAATGGTACAGGTCAAAGGGTGGGAATCTACAATAAACCTTCTATCTTGCCAGTGTATCTACAGAAACAACTTTGTTGGAATTAAAGGCGAAAAGTGCATCTAAAGCCGAAGATATTGCTTTATTAGTTTCCCTGGCCCTTTTTTCAGGAGTAGTTGTTCAGCTACGAAACAGCTAGTTCTGTCTTGAGCTGCATCACCCCTTTTGCCCCTACTAAAGCCTAAGGGCCTATTTAAGATTGTGCGGTAAATTAAAAGACGATCGTAGCTTTGCTTTGTTTTAAAATCAATCATTTGTTTATCTTTGTCTTGCAGATCTGGTTGGGAAAATTTTCAATTACCACCAAGGATTCCAGAGCTTTACACATTAAATTTTAATCAGCATTGACAAGTGAACGCAGCACTATTAATTTGTGTCCCTTCAGAGGACTACAAAACCGACTATATTTATCTCCACTTAGGCAATAGAATCACCACGTGTTTTGCACCTCCCATTTTTTCTTATTCGTTTCCCTTGATTACAATTTTGTTGCCCACCATCGTCTCAAAATTACTGCATGAAACAACTGTCAGTCCTAGTTGTATTTGAATATTAATACACAGGCATTCTCATTTCAAATAGTCTGATGGAAGAGTTCAAACTTTTGAAAATGGACGTATGACCAACAGGAATCATAATAATTTCAGTGATAACATAATACTTGTTAAAGGAGCACATCAAAGATGCATTAGAAATAAAGGAACGTTTAAAAATTGTATGCCGCCCAGTTTTCTTACGAAATCCCTAATACCGGTTAGCTCAGTGGTAGAGCACCGGACTACCGTGCGGGAGGTCGATGGTTCAAACCCCGGCCGGACCAACACTCAGGGTCTTTAAATAATTGAGGAGAAAGTGCTGCCTTTGTAATGATATCTGCAAATGGTTAGACTTTCTAGTCTTCTCGGATAAGGACGATAAACCGTAGGCCCCGTCTTACAACTCTTCATAATTGATTCTGTGGGACGTTAAAGAACTCACGCACTGTTCGTAAAGAGTAGGGGACGTACTCCCCGGTGTGGTGGTCTATCTCTACTAGAATGTGGTTATGGGGAGGGATTTGACGTTACGGGCCTACAGTAATTGGCGTACGCTGTTGTAGTGTCCCTGCCAGGTCTCTGGTGAAGCTATTAAATGTGCATTGAGACTATTTGCGGTTGTCTATGGCTACTGATGACGAGGAGGAAATGGAGGATTGCAACTTGAATGAGTTAGACTAACGTTTTCAATTTTTGGCATTGTGTCTCCGAAAAATCACCAAAAAATCGATACTAGTTTCTTTTCCTTCTAAGAAATAATTTGAAATCTACCTCTCAGTGTTACACAGGCCGTACGTGTAATAAAAAAATAACTTACTCTCAAATTTGAACAAAATTATAAAAAGGAATTGCCGCGACAGTGGCCCTTTAAAGGCTTTGCTTCTTTCAAGCTGCAGACTCTAAAAACCTGACCTTTCTAGTGCTATAGCAATAGCACGCTAGCCTTCGTCAGAGGAAGTCAGGGGGGGAGGAGGGGGGAGACTGGTTAGACTTCATTTATACGTCCCATAATAGGGCTAGTGTTGAAACCGATCTCTTTACTCTGATAACCAGGATTGAGTTTTTATTCATGTTAATCAAAATCGCACCTTTTTAACAACTTCTCTGGGTCTCCTCTTTAATTTTGACTTCTTCAGTTTTAAAGTTCACAATGAAGGCTCCAGTTAGCATAAACATACCGTCACCGTGAAAAATCGCAACCCGAACTATTTTTCGCAATTTACTATTTTTCGTTACTTCATTGTCTTCCTTCTAACCTATTCAGCCAGCACACCCGACTTGCAAATATTACAAATTTTGCGAAATTAGTGAAAAATCGTCACCCAAACTAGTTTTCGCAATTTACTATTTTTCGTTACTTCATTGTCTTCCTTCTAACCTCTTCAGCCAGCACACCCGCCTTGCAAATTTTACAAATTTTGCGAAAAATCGCAACCTCAACTATTTTTCGCAAATTTCATTTTCTTCCTTCTCACTCCTTAAGCCAGCACTGCCGACTATTCCTCGTTTCCAAAAGTTCTACGCAAGTACGGGCGGCCAGAACTGAAATAAAATATGCCTCACGAGAGAATATAACACGTCCACGTATTCCCCGTTTTCAAAAGCATGGGAACAAAGATCGCGTTTCAACTAGAAATATACAAACTTAACAAGGAGAAGCTTTGCAACTGCTGAAAATATTACGCTTTGACTATAAAGTTATGGAACAACCCACAACGACCGTATGATCGTTACCCGTTTTCTAAAGTATGTGAACAAAGAGCGCAGGCTAGATTGCAGAATACCCGTCCACTAAAATATCACCCTACACGACCGTTTTCAGCCCGATTGTTGCTCCAAGTTTCGCCGTGTTTATGTGTATGTTACAGGTTAAATTTAACTTTAGGTTATTTTTTTCAACCTAGGTTAAATTTTATCAACCTGGGTTATTTTTCTATCAACTGTCTGAAAAAGGGCCTTTCCCCTTTTTGGGGCGTGGTTGAAAAACAGGGGCTTGGCTTTTTGGGGGGTTCTGAAAAGAATAAAATGGTTATTTTTTTTCTTTTAAGAAAAGATTTACTTTCTTCCTTTACTACTTCACAACACTTATCTCCTCAGTTCCATACTTTACTTTATCTCCCCCTGTCAACACCATGCCACATGAACCGCCTACAATTTGATATGAAACAAATTTTAATATGACCTTACCCAAACTTGAACTTCCAACCTCTGTATTCGTAGTGCACCATCATCTCCACTTGACCACGCAAGCAATCGTTGCCAATTACCCTATAGATCTTGTTATTATAATTATTCATTGGTCCCAGACTCCCAACGATTTTGCGAGAAACTGGATGCCTTAAAAGCTTCAAGTAAGGGAAAAGAAAGCAAAACAATATTGTTTATTTCTAATGACTTCTATGATCAAGCCAAAACCCGGCTAGGACAAAAGAAAGGTACGTTCGAGTCAATGTCGAAGACAGATATTTCAACTATCAAACGTAAACAATGGACTCTGCATCAGTGAAAAATTCAAGATAAAAATGGACGAATTGTTATCCCGAAACGTGAGCTCTTCAAAACATTGACCGCCGCACATTCCGCCATTCCTCACCGCGGCAGAGATAAGACAGAACATTACGTACGTGAACGTTACTCGGGAATTAACCAAGACGTTACTGAGTTGTTTGTGTCGCTTTGCACTTTACACCAATCTCAACGCAGTTTGACAAGTTATATGAAGAAACCTGTTATCAAACCAATTGCAGCCGATGGTTTCCTTAAACATGTGGAAATTGATTTAACCGACTTCCGAAAGTTGCCGCGCACATGTACTCCACGTCATACTTGGGTGCTTCACATTAACGATCATTATAGCAAATATTCTTGGCTCATTCCACTGAAGTCAAAGACATGCGAGGAGGTTGTACAAGCGCTGCAAAGCATATTTTTCATGTTTGGATTTCCAAACACTTTGCACAGCGATAATGGAAAGGAATTTACCGGCAAAAAGATGCGAGAATTTTGTCAGTCAAAATCCATTGCACAAGTTCATGGTGCTCCAAGGACTCCCACAACACAGGGATTGGAACAACAATCGCCGACCGGTTAGCTCAGTGGTAAAGCACCGGACTAGCGTGCGGGAGGTCGGTGGTTCAAACCCCGGTCGGACCAACACTCAGGGTCTTTAAATAATTGAGGAGATAATGCTGCCTTTGTAATAACATCTGCAAATGGTTAGACTTTCTAGTCTTCTCGGATAAGGACGATAAACCGTAGGCCCCGTCTCACAACTCTTCATAATTGATTCTGTGGGACGTAAAAGAACCCACACACTGTTCGAAAAGAGTAGGGGACGTAGTTCCCGGTGTGATGGTCTATCTCTCATCTAATGATTAAATGCTCGGAGATATTAGCTGCACAAGCTACTCTAAAATCCGAGGGTGAATAATGTCATGTATGTATGTATGTATGTATGTATGTATGTATGTATGTATGTATGTATGTATTGGTTGAACGAGGCAATCGCACTTTCAAAGAAAACTTGAGTAACATTCTTGGTGAGAAAAATGCTGAACTCAACAGCTGTGCTCTGTACTTAGTGAAGCGGCTTACAAAAAAAACATAGCCAAACATCCTGCAACCCAAGAAATTCCATATGTTGCAGTCTTTGGAATAAAACCATGGAAGGAAACAAACAATAACAATGATTTATCAGCATAGAGTAGTAATGAAACATCAACCATTGTCACAAGGTCTTCATCGACCCAGAAAAGGTAGATAGAAGATCAATCAGAGCAAAAGAAAAAAATCCAAACAAGTGTAAATGAAAATCAAGAGCATTATAACACAAGAATGAAACAAGCCAGGAGCAAAGCACCCTCCTTTAAACCCGACGATACAGTAGCCATAAAAATTGATAAGGTCGATAAGACCTCGCCTCTTCACCCAAACGTTCTCATTGGCAAAGTTGTCCTTGTTGAAAATAACTATGCCAAAGTTGTTACAAGCCATGGAATAATTTCAACTTCTATATCAACAAATCGCTCAAACAAATGCACAGCTACAAATAATGTTTTTGATTACTCGAAAAAGATTGCATTTTCATCAGCTTGCAAACAAACAATCAATTACAAATAAAAGAAACAGTAAGTAACATCCTTTGTCTCCAATTTATTGTCACTTGTCAAGACATTATGTTAATTAAGTGGCACAGTCCTTTATATTGTTCTACTTGTACGTCAAAGTAAGTGCATAGCTTTACTCTAGTAGAATGAAAATCAATATAAAATTGTTTACCCTATACGAAAACAACATTATCCAAATAGGTAAACACTCAATAAAAAAAACTGTAACTGAAAGGTAACCATTGTAGGTCAACACGATATCCGTCCTGAATTTACGATTATCGTTAATCGTCAAGTTGCTCAGAATTTGTCTCTAGAAATTCTGGAAAGTCAGCATTTTTGTTGTAAAAACAATCCTCAGTGTTTGAACAGGGCTCGAATCTACAAATCATTGCTAACGAATCCTCTCTTCTAACCACGTCGCTGGTGAGCAAAACAATTTTTAAACATAGTATAATTCGTGAGCTTATCCTACACCCTGTAGTAAGCCCATATAATCACTTGCAAAAAATGAATTTTCGAAAGTAAATGGAAAAGGTCGATCGCCAAACCTCAACAAAAAGCTAACCATTGAAAATCAGCGCTTATGCCTAATCACTGAAGATGAGTGATATTCTATACCAGACTATAATAAATATCCGCCATCTTGTTATTCAGTGGTGTAGTGGTAAGAAGTCCGTTCCTACTAGTTGTAGGTCCAGGTTTAAATTCAGTTCAAATAATATTCGCTAATTAGGGTATGAAATGGAACAGAAATTTAAAGTATCTTTATTTGATGTCAGTACCTTTAGAATAACCTAGGTTAAAGAATATCAACCTAGGTCAACAAAATCAACCTAGGTCAAATAAAAAATAACCTGAAATCAAATCTAACCTGTAACATGTACATCAGTTCCAAAAACGTTTCATCCAAGCACACAAACAGTTCACATCACTTGCCTTTAATTTGAAATTTATGAAAACCGCGATGCACGCCTATACAATTGTCGAAAATCCCAAAAAGTCGAACAAACACAGGCTCCTCAAACCCTCGCATTTACCATTCGCCTCCAGCCTGATACAGGGTACGTGACAGTTGAAGTTAATACCCACAACAAACAAGAAACATAGGTGTGTTTGCTTCGTTCTTTAAGCGTTGATGCCTAAAATGAGACGCATTTATATACTGGATACACAGATTTGACATCAGTTGAACACTTAGCTAACTTAGTTATTCATTCACTCCTGGACTGCGGACCTCGGTAGCCCTCCCGTTTAAACTTAGGTCAATTACTTATTTATCCACTACGGGACCGCGGACCGCGATAGCGCGTTTCAACTGGTAATCTACAAACTTGACAAGGCGCATCTCTTGCAACCGCCTGAGAAATAGTAAACACGAAAATCTGGTTTATCAACGAGTTGATAATGTAAATTGACCACCGTACAGGGATTCGATTAGCTGACGTTTCGAGCGTTAGCCCTTCGAAGGAGCGAACCGAGGAGTTGTTGGTTGTATATGGTTTATATACAGAAAATGGAGCTACGCTATTGGTGGTAACATGGTAACGTGAAAAACAGAAATAAATTAATTGAATGAAAAGCGCTCGTTGATACCGTGGGGATTAAGAGTGCCAATTAGAAAGATCAGTTTTTGCTCGAGATTTTTACGGCTTTCCGTGGTACCTTGATGTAGGGAAAGGCCGGAGATCGACATGGCATCAACGGTATCAACGAGCGCTTTTCATTCAATTAATTTATTCCTGTTTTTCACGTTACCATGTTACCACCAATAGCGTAGCTCCATTTTCTGTATATAAACCATACAACACGTTCTAAACCCTCAGGTAGTATTCTAAAATAGTTTTATTTCGACAAAAACTAGCATTTTTGACTGTATTTTTGCCAAAATCACATATTTTGCTTAACGAGTGAAGATACAATAAAACAGGCGGATTTTACTTAATTCAAAGTAAGGTTTGCAATATCTTTAAACAGAGAAAACATTTTGCCAAATTATCATACAGTGTTGCAAGGTTACAATGAAAAATATTTTTTTCTGGGAATATGCCGCTTGAATTTAATTCGTCTGTCGTAATACGGTCAAACACAAATTTCCAGAAAGTGACCATGGAAATTTCCAACGCCATTTATAACAAGCAGAAAATGACCGTGGAAATTTCCAACGTCATCTATAACAATCAGAAACTGACCGTGGAAATTTCCAACGTCATCCATAGCAAACAGAAACAGACCATGAATTTCACCCAACGTTAAACCCCTTTTGTTCTTTTTAAGAACCGCTGTTTTTCCGTAAATTACAACTTACTGGAGAAGATGTGTTTCAAGTTTTTCTTTAATCAACAATTTAGAACGACATGGACATCAGTAAAAAAATTTTGCGATTGAGTTAAGGACTACACATCGGCGGTAATCTTCGTAATAACGGTATTCTGCACCTGAAAAAGAACGTAAAATTAACGTCAATAGGTGTTTGTAATTGAGGGCTTCCAGAGCAAGCGACTGATTTTGCTGGATTTTGGTGAGTCTGTTCAATCTCACGTTATTCCTTTGTGGAATAGGTGATAAGGAGTAAAATTTATGGAACCGTTGCACCCTCTATTTACAATTCTAACTAAACACAGGACTAAGTAAGGATAAAAAACATGTCTTCAAGTCATGTTTAACATTTGACTCATTTGTCGGTCACTATGCAGAGACAACTGAAATTTCATAGGAGGCAAACTGGTTGGAAAAAAATGGCGCGCACACGGACAAAATAACCGTCTTCATTCATGAAGTGAGCTACCCAAATCGATAATTTCAGAGGGCTCTAACCTCAAGGCCCACCAACACTTGAAATACCTCATACCATTATTGTAGCAAGTGGCAACAAAAAGAGTTATTAGTCGACTTTCCTACTTGAATGGTTTAAGGCATTGTCTACAGACATCTTACTTCGCCGGTTGTCATCACTTTGCTTCTTGCTGGTGACTCAGTATTCATGTAGGACTTAGCCGGTAGGGGAAATCGGTAGGGCACAGTGTATAGACCTCATCCTTATATTTGCACATTAATTGCATCTTCCAAGATACAGCTGAAGGTATACCGTACCAGTCAGTCTCATGGAATGCTTTCCTTTGACATTTGAATATTTATTCAATATGAAATTGTTATTAGAATGAATAATGATGCTGATATCGGTGTGAATTAAAAAGTGACACCTTTCGAATAAACAAATCCTGTATGGTTTTATTAATCTGATACCACAGGTATAGATTGTGTCTCGTCCTCACTGAATGGATGGAAGTCTTGGCATAAAGTTTTTCTAGATTCTACATTCACGAAGCCCTAACTTATAACGAATGTCGTAATTTTAATTTTTGTTTTGATGTATGGAAGAATTCGGCTAATCACAGTACAGAAAAAACGAAATTTGTATCACACCCGGTCCTTTCAATGAAAATTATGCCGACACATTCCTAGTACTTACTGCATTCCTTTGGCAACCGCAGAATAACGGCTCCCAAACCACCAAAAGGCCACTAGCCGCTCAGTTCAACTGTGAGTCTTCGACAGAAGAACGCCTTTCTGTTTTACCCCGGAATGTTTGAAAACGATGCAATAGCTACGCCAGGTTATGCGTGGTGCATAGAGTTTATCAAATAGCTACGCTACAGATGTATAATGAAAGGTCAAGTAAGTGAAACTGTTGTGAAATTTATCGAGCTAATCGTGACAGTGCATTTAAAGTAATGGTTCGCGGCAATCTGATTAATTTAAAGCGCTGATTTCCCGGTGATATTACACTAGGTTCGAGCGTACTAGCCAGTTTTAAAAAAATCTAATGTATCATTTCCTTCTGTAGTTAGCTTCCGTTTAGGGAAGAAGCAGGTAAGCAATAAAAGATGTCTTAACATGATTTTGGTTGATTTGTCGTTCAATGCTCGTATTTACTTTGGCAGGCCGTGATTGCAACCGTAGCGACACTTCGAGGCTCTCGGAAAAGTATTGTCATTCCACAATGTGCGCCGACCTTGTGCGCAAAGTGAAATGACGACAAAAAACAGCAACATTTTAATGTTAAAATAGTTCGCACGTGCACGGGGTATAGTGTGCGGCTATTGCCTCCGAACTCTAACGCAAACACAATGTTCATGCGTCTGATGCGTTTTGTAATGGTTTGAGGCCATTCTGCAGGATAAATGTTCCTAACTGTACTAAAAAGGGCTTGTTTGCGAAACTAAAACTAAACTGTTGTATAGCTTTCGTCTTGATCTTGATCTTTTTTCTTCACAAGCCATTTTCCACTTTTTCTAAAAATGTGACGTTGGAAATTTCCAAGGTCATTTAGTGGTGAATTAAACGACGTTGAAAATTTCCATGGCCATTTAGTGTTGAAAAAACGACGTTGGAAATTTCCATGGTCATGTGGGGGTAAGAAAAACGACGTTGGAAATTTCCATGGTCATTTGGGGGTGAGAAAAACGACGTTGGAAATTTCCAGGGTCATTTTGCGTACTCGATTAACAATTTACCCAAAACTACAAAAAGTGGTCACGCTAAATTATTTAAGGCTATTTCTTACCAGAAATAAACGAATTTTTTCCCGGCCTTGAAAAGTTTTCACAGGTTTTTACAATTTGTGACACTTATTTCTGTATCTGGTAACAAAATCCAATATTTCTGAATTTCTTGAAACTTAGTTTCTGCAAAAACTAGCAGATTTTGTTAAACAAGTTCCATGCCAATGTGCTTTTCCGGAATCCAGGTAACTCTGCCATAAATTCTCGCTATTTGTGACATGTTAGTTTGATCCAAAGTTGTCAAAATCATGCATATTGTGTTTTTCTGTAAAAGTGGTATTCGTACCTGGGCATATTTAAACATTTATAGCCCATTTGGTGCAAAATGTGACCGGTTTTCTGGCACTTTTTACCATAAAATATCAAACTTTTGCCAAAAATGAAGTTTTAGAATACCCCCTGAGGCTTGTCTTAAGCTCAAAGAAGCGATCTACATCAGCCGCTTAAAACCAGAACTAAATGCGCAATTACAACACAACAACGATTTTTGATTCTTGTGACTCGATTACGTAATTCACACTCATGCATTTGCACGCGCATAATTGTAACTGTTACTGTATTTTAAATTTCAAATTGCTAACGTACTCAAATTGTAAACGTACTTATAAACACTGGAAAAGGAAACAACACATTAAACTGATGATGGCATTAGTCATGCCGAAACATGTCTTTAAAAAGTTGTATCGTGAGCTTGAAATTCATGTATATATGATATTTTTATGTTACAATTCGGGTATAAAGTATCTGGTTCTTCCTGAATTCTAGCTATTCGGTATACAGCCATGAATTAAATGCTTCAAGATAATTTTAGGTATTAAGTATCACACGTTTTGCAATTTTAAGGTACATTGGTATCTTATGGGGAAAACACTGGGTATATTGGTATCCGACTATCCCCCCTGGCCGGGCCTGTTGTTTAATATGATCATCTACAAAAGTACATTGAAAGCAAGTTCATAATACTTATGTTATGAAATTGGAATATTGCAGGGAATGGAGTCGCAATTATTCACCTGTAGAGTTCAGAGGATGAAAGAAAATAAGGCACATTTCCCTTGAAGGGTTTAATGAGACAAACTGCAAATACATCAAAATAGATTAGCGTATGCTCATAATGGCACACATTTCTCGAATATCTCCCTTGTGTGTGCTGGCCTTTAAGGAACAACAATAATTACACGACACTGTTAAGATGCCTTGCAGAACTGGTGGTTCTGCAACCATAATCCACTTCACAACCATATGATTACACTGAAATATGCCTATGACAATAAGGGCACAATTCCCTTGAAGGGTTTAAAGTGCTACTATGATCAAATTTTTACCCCTTGATTTTTTACGTTTATCACCTACAATTCCAGGAAAGATTAAAAACGCTGTTTTCGGTTTGTAAATATTTGTATTGGTTCCAGAGATATTTAAGTTTGAAAAATGAGTAAAATATGCGAATGAGATGACTGATGACGTCATATTTTATATCAACCCAATAAAACATCAAGATCATCAATGGAGCTATCTCGGTCAATCTGGTGTAATCTTACTGCAAAGAATAAAGCGTTTCTGATACAAATTGGCCGAGACATCTTCACCAAAATCACTTGGCTAATTTGCATATTTTAAAAACTTGAATATCTCTGAAACCAACTCTCACTTGAACTGATCACTTAAAGTCACCACACACAATGGGAATATTCAGAGGGAATGGTCTTAGGGATTATTCTCCTGTAGAGTTCACAGAATGATGCAAAGTACTCCAATACTTCAACATAGATTGATCAGTTTATGCTCATAATGGCAAATACATCAAGATAGATCAGCATATGCTCATAATGCACACATAGTTTGCATATTCCCTTTGTGTGTGCTGGCCTTTAAGGAACAACAATATTATTACAATTCACTGCAAGATGCTTTGCAGAACTGGTGGTTCTGCAACCACGATCCAATTCACAGCCAAGTGATACACTGGAATACGCCTATCACAATACCCTTTTTTTCTAATATTAAATAACAATACATTTCATAACAATATGGGTTGCACCATTGACAATATTAAAACTCTCAACAACACCATTACAGTAATGCCTGAATTCAAGGGGTGATTCAACATAGCCGAAAGTGACTACCAGACAATTGCTTAGATTCTCCTTCCCAGTTACCTTGAATTTCGAACTGGTGGTTGTGCAACCATAATCCAATTCACAACCATGTGATTACGCTGGAAGACGCCTATCAGACAGACGTTTTTCTCCTATTAATTAGCAATACATTTTTATAATTGATAGGGGTTGCAATACTGACAGTTTTGAAAATAACAACAACACCATTACAGTAATGCCTTATAATTGAAGGGGTGCCTGGAAAAAAGCTGAAAGAGACGTCTCATCAATTGCTAGATTCTCCTCTTATGTTATGAAATTGCCCTAACTGATCACTTAAAGTTGCCACACACAATGGGAATATTCGCAGGGAATGGTCTTATGGATTATGTATTCATCTGTAGAGTTCAGAGGATGAAGCAAAGTACAGGCCTGGCCAGGGGTTTTGGGTATACGGTATCTAGAGCCGATTTAATTCAGGTATATGGTATTTTTGTTACAGTTTGGGTATAAAGTATCTAGCTTTTCCTGAATTTCCTGGGTATATTGGTATCCCACTACCCCCTTGGCTGGGCCTGAAAGTACTGCAAAATACATCAACATAGATCAGCATATGCTCATAATGGCAGACATTGTTCGAATATCCCCTTGTGTTCATGCAATCGATGGGCACGTATACTACCAATTACAGTGATATTTTACTATTAATCTGTGCCAATCTGTGCAAGAATGATGCCAAACATAAGCAAGCTTACTTTCATTACAAAACATTACACCACTTTTTAACAGTAAAAGCAAGTAACACTAAAAAAATCGAAGTAACTTTTCTGTATTTAACGTTTCATCAAAAGCTGATTATTCTTGTTTTAAAACACCACTTTTTTGTTGCTGAAAGTATATATAAGTCCACCACATGCATTTCCAGCCATTTCAGAGGACTTTAATTTAAAAATTTTCCAAGGAGCATGCCACCTGACCCCCCCTGCTTGACTCACGCTAGCACGTTCAAAGTGAGCCCCCCAGTTGAAAACTTGCTGCGCGGGCCCTAATATTAAACTGCAAGTGAGGTTCTTTTCGTTTGTTAAAACATTCAGGAAACCTCCAAGATATCGCATTCAATGATAAATTTAATGTAACAAATGTTTACCTCATGTCCAAAAGAAAATAAATACTGTAATAGCCTTCTTCGCAACTTCTGCATCCACCTGAAGCGAAGTTTTAACTTCAGTGATGCGAATGCAATTGAACGAGGAAAACATTCAGTACCAGTCTCCCTCTAAAGTATGTGGACGCCTTGCTAAATTGAATGTTTTGGTTCACTAACAAACATAAAATTCCTGTAAAGGCTACATTTGAATATGTCAGTTCCACTACAGCCAAAAATTTGCTGTGCCTGGATCAGATGTGGTTATTTACATCGATCGACGATAAAATTGACAAATGCAAATAAGACATGTCTTTCACTTGCTTTCACTGTACCAAACTTCAGTGTGCAAATTCAGCGATAAGGCGGTCTTGTCTTCAGGGTAATCACAACAACACCTGTATTTGTGAGTATACCGAAATTCATGTATTTATTACATTGCATTTTATTATTGCCTTTTTGCTATTCTCATTCAATTCTAATATGAGAGTAGCAAAAAATGAGTAACTATTTTAGTTTGTCATCAAGAGTTACATTTGTCATTAACTAAACTACTTTAGTATAAATCTACTACTTTCTATAACAAATATCGTTCTCTGTTTGGCCATGCTACTCGCTAACTATTCTGTAATAGGAAGTGTGCAACCACTTCTTCCAGTTTTTGAAGTGCCTGCTAAGAGGATTTAGATCATTTACTACTAGTTTTGAACGATTGGTAGATCTATGCCAAAACAAGAATATTATTCGCTCTCCATGCTTGATAGATGACTCAGTGTGCCCTCGTGATCCATCACGCAAAAGATAATTTACTTGTTTTGTTTTGAGCCACTGGTAGATGGTAAATGGTAAAACAATTAGATTTTTCGCTTTCGATTTTTGATATATGATTGAAGCTGCACCCTCATCATCTATCACACAAAAGAAATCTCAAGCTCATAATGTAATAATTATTGTAAATAACTGAAATACCAAATGGGCTCTTAGTCTGTGGGGCCCTTAAAATCACCTCTTCCCCTGCTTGTAACTGACTTGACGAAATTGTCCAGTTTTGTTATTTTCACTGACTCGAAGAATTTTCCAATTTTTCGCAAAATTCGCAATTTTCGTAATTTTCGCAGTCTTCGTAAAAAATGCAGTTTTCATTGGGGCCCTCTCAATCTCCTTGTCTACTGCTTTTCACTAACTTGACAAATTTTTTTGTAATTTTCGCCAAAATCGTCGTTTTGGTCAAATTTGCTGTTTTCGTCAGCACCAGTGTGGCCTCTCACTGCACTTATTCTATCATAGCGAATTTTTGTAATTTTTGCCAAAGTCGTCGCTTTCATCAGCCCTTGTGTGCTCTCTCACTCATACTTATTCTAACATAGCGAATTTGTGTAATTTTTGTGTCAAATTTGTTGTTTTTGTTGTTTTCGTCAGCCCCCTTGTGCCTCTTCACTCACACTTTCTTCTAACATAGCAAATTTTTGTAATTTTCGCCAAAATCGGCGTTTTCGTCAAAATCGTTGTTTTCGCCAGCCCCGTTGTGTCTCTTTACTCACACTTTCTTCTAACATAGCGAATGTTTGTAATTTTCTCCAAAATCATCTTTTTCATCAAATTCGTTGTTTTCGTGGTTTTTGTAAAGCCCCGTGTGCCCTCTCACTGACACTTATTCTAACATAACGAATTTTTGTAATTTTCGCCAAAATCGTTGTTTTCCTCAAATTCGCTGTTTTCGTCAGCCCGTGTGCCCTCTAACTGCACTTATTCTATCATAGCGAACTTTTGTTATTTTTGCCAAAATTGGCTTTTTCGTCAAATTCGTTGTTTTTGTCGATTTGGTCAGCTCCCTTGCATTTGCGTTCAATCCTGGACATATCTCACAAAATCCATGATCGCCTTCAAGCGGTCTAGTTAAGATCAGTGTAAGCCACGAACTTTCGACAATCGACCTAAATTAAAGAGGTGTGTGAGAACGCTGTAAGAGTAAAATATCGCAGTCGCGCAGTCCGATTAATGCGCCTCTCTTAGCTCTTTCGAAGCGTTCACACTCAGATCATAACTTATTGCGATCGATCTCTGATCGACGAAATTTACGAGACAAAACAACGAAACGAAACCACCACACCGAGTCAATAAATTTGTCCACGATTTAATTGCCTTCTTAGAAATGGCGCTATTTAGTAGCTCTGTGTCCCGAATGACTGATAACTGACTTAACTATCAGGTTCGTGCTCCTTTTTAACTCGTGGATACGCGAAGCGTAGGAACGAGTTATTGTGGGCACTGCGTGTCACTCACTCACTAAGGTGTAGACACACTTCGTAATTAGTCGGCCCCGAACGAGAGCGCTCGGTACATCGGTCGTACTTGAAGATAAGTAAGTAGTTCACTCCAGCTCAGTGTGCATGGTGCCCGGAGGATTTGCTGATTTTGTAGCTTTCACAGGACGATTAGGTGTCTTCAGGTGGACGGAAGATGTTTCACATTAGTACTATGGCCAACTCGGAGACTGTTTGTCCCGTTTAGGCGCTAAACATGACGAGGAGATGATCATTTGGTCTTATCGATCGATCCCGCAAGCTCACAGGGGGAATAGAAATTCCAGCTTTCTGGAAAGTGACCGGCTGAAAATGAGTAAGCTTAAATCTCATGCCAACGTGATAAGCTTTGATGAAAATGAATCATATCTGTCGAACATATCGAACTTACATGAGCGAATCGAGGACTTCTTGATGTGACGATATTCCATTGTTCTTTGCGGCCAATCAGTGTTTAGCTTTTCCATGTGCTCAAGTTCAGCTGCTTTTGCCACTTCGTTTTTACATGGCCGGTTGATTCTTTGATTAAACCTCTGTTGGTTTCAGTTTTGCTTGCTATGCGCCCAATTCTCTCCGTTACGCATACTTATAACTATGCGTTGGCTATGTGGCTAGATGAAAAACTGAAACTACTCTCCTGCAATCAGTACACGGTCACAGACACCTTTGAGTTTGTCAACGAAGTACAAAGCCTTGAGATCAACAGAGGCGATATCCTAGTATCCTATGACGTCACCTCTCTATTTACCAATGTACCACTAGACGAAGCTATCCAGATTTTAGTTGACAAGGCTTTCACTGATGACTGGTTTAACAATACCCATGAACTGAACCTAACCAGAGACCAGCCAATTGAACTACTCAACGCAGCCACTAAGAACCAACTCTTTCAGTTTAGTGGGAATCTCTATGAGCAAACAGATGGCGTTGCAATAGGATCTCCTCTTGGTCCCCTACTCGCCAATGTCTTTATGTGCTCCATTGAAGATAAACTCGCTCAAGATGACAAATTGCCCTCCTATTATCGACGATATGTGGATGACACATTTACCATCATGCCTGATATAGCATCAGCTGAAATTTTTCTTGATACCCTAAACCACTGCCACCCATCAGCAAAGTTTACTATGGAGGTGGAACGGGATGCCTCGCTTCCTTTCATTGGTGTTGAGTTGTTGAACTTAGCTCCCAGGATCAAGACCAAGGTCTACGTAAAACCAACTAATACGGGCCTTCTACTCCACTACCAGAGCCACGTGGATAATCGGTACAAGCGCAGTCTAATTACCACCATGTTAGATCGAGCTTACCGCATATCTTCCGACTGATCGTACTTCTCACAAGAATGCGATCGGCTTGAGAATGTATTCTTAAAGCTGGCTGTCGAACAATTCGTAGATTGCAAGGTAGCAGACCAGCGGCAAATTCCATCAACCAACACGACTACAGCCCCCATCCGAGTTATCATACCATTTAAAGATCAGGTCTCTGCTAATGTAGTGAAAAAACGTCTCACAGCCCTCAGCTAAAAAATCAAGACCACAATTCCGCCTGTGTTCATCAGCAGAAAACTTAACGAAGACCTTAAATTTCGAGAAGTCAAGCCAGCCATTGTTAACCAACAATGTTTATGAATGATATATGAATTGAATCATATATGAACTGCGGAAATAAAATCAAATGAAGAATGATCCTCGCAATTGATTTCAATTGCGAGGAATTGCAATTGCATAAATTGCGTTCACAACTGCGAGGATGATTCTTCATTTGATTTCATTTCCGCAGTTCATATATGATTCAATTCATATATCATTCACACTCATTTCTTTCACGGGAACATAAGAACCCACAATCGACCTGCTCCCAACATCAGTGGCTTCATAGCTCAGTTGGTTAGAGCATCGCACCGGTAATCGCGAGGTCACGGGTTCGAACCCCGTTGAAGTCCTGAATTTTTTTCAGGCTTCTTTTCGCAATTGCATAAATTGCGTTCACAACTGCGAGGATCATTCTTCATTTGATTTCATTTCCGCAGTTCATATATGATTCAATTCATATATCATTCACACTCATTTCTTTCACGGGAACATAAAAACCCACAATCGACCTGCTCCCAACATCAGTGGCTTCATAGCTCAGTTGGTTAGAGCATCGCACCGGTAATCGCGAGGTCACGGGTTCGAACCCCGTTGAAGTCCTGAATTTTTTTCAGGCTTCTTTTCGCAATTGCATAAATTGCGTTCACAACTGCGAGGATCATTCTTCATTTGATTTCATTTCCGCAGTTCATATATGATTCAATTCATATATCATTCACACTCATTTCTTTCACGGGAACATAAGAACCCACAATCGACCTGCTCCCAACATCAGTGGCTTCATAGCTCAGTTGGTTAGAGCATCGCACCGGTAATCGCGAGGTCACGGGTTCGAACCCCGTTGAAGTCCTGAATTTTTTTCAGGCTTCTTTTCGCAATTGCATAAATTGCGTTCACAACTGCGAGGATCATTCTTCATTTGACAACAATGTTTAGTTTGTAAATTTCAATGTAACCTGTGCGATGCAAGATATGTTGGTTACACTCGCGGCCACCTCTACGAACGCGTTGATGGACACAAACAAAAACCGTCGTTAATTTATAAACACTCTTTTAGCGAACATAACTCGAACGTACCATCTTTCCTTTCAGAACAATTTCACGTGCTCACTAGAGATTCTAACAAATTTGATTGCCTAATTAAGGAGATCCTTTTTATAAGAAAACTCAAACCATCCCTAAACGTGCAAACGGACTAGATTCGCGCAAAGGTATTCACTTGAAGAACTTGTGACCCTTTGTTATTATGTTAATTTGTAGAGACTATAGAAATCAAATCTTCGCATTACTTATTCATTTTGCCTTGAGAATGGTGTCATGATGACGCCGAAACGTCGGCTTTTAACGTTAATATTCGCTTGCTTCTGTTTCAAGAAATCGTTTTCGATCAAGAATAATAATAATAATGATAATAATAATAATAATAATAATAAATAAAGTGTTGAAATCCTTAGAAACAAAACGACTCTCTTTAATCTTTCAGACATGTCTCGACGGTACATCCGTCATCGTCAGTGTCACAGTTAAGATAACAGTAGTTCCGGTTACGTAGTGTTACAATAACAAGTGTTCGTTGTAACATAACGTTTGATAAAATTTAAAGGTAAACGGTTAAACAGTGTGCGCGCGCACATGACCGTAAACAGCCGGTCGAGGTGCCTATAAAGAAAGTGACAGATTGATGTGTTTGACCTGCTGATTCAGGTCAGGCTTCTCCCATTTTATGTACATAGATTCCTTAAACTTAACTTGAAATCTAGTAGCCGCAGAGTCTAAAACTTTGAAACAAGCTGGTGAGCAAGAGCTACGACAAGAATCTGAACTCTGTAAATGTTTAAAGACGTGAGAGGATCTGTCCAATGATAAGTGCTCGTGGACGCGCGTAGAGAAATGTCGGCTAGTTTCACCGATGTAGCAAGCATTACAACTTGCACAGGAAAATTTATACACAACGCGCGTACGGAGCCTATCAGGGAGTGGAGAGGAAGAACGGGGACATTGTAATTTTGCAACCAGACAAAGTCAATGGAGTAGTGGCTTTAGATAGAGTAGGGTACAATGGAGGTATTTTTAAAATTATCAATGATACTTCAAAATTTAAACCCCTTAGCAACGATCCCACCTTAGTTCGAGAAGGGAAACTGTAACGGTATCTTAGGGATTTGAAGAAGAAGGGCCTTTTGGATCAAGAGGTTCATGACACCATATACCCTAGTGGGTCTCAACCGGCGAGGATATACGGTCTACCAAAGATGCACAAACCGCGGGCGCCCAATTCTATACCTCCTTTTCGTCCTATTGTTTCTTCCATGGGAACATACAATTACAACTTGGCAAAATTTTTAAGTAGTCTTCTACAGCCTCACATTCCCTCTCAGTATGTTGCTTCGGATTCTTTCACTTTTGTTCGTGAAATTAACGGTTTGTCCATGGAGGGGAATTTTGTCTCGTTTGATGCAGAAAGTCCATTTACTAACATTCCCTTGGATGAGTGTATCAACTTGGCGGTCCATTGCATCATCACAGGAAATCCAGGCATCAAATTAAGCGCTCCTGAATTGAAAAGATTGTTCACTTTTGCTACCGCCGAAACCAATTTCTTGTTTAAGGGCGAATTTTACGATCAGGTTGATGGTGTGGCCATGGGCTCCCCCTTAGCCCCTGTTCTTGCCAATCTATTTATGGGACATCACGAGAAGATATGGTTGGAACAATACGGCTGGCAATGATTCTGAAGTATTGTTTTACAGCCGTTATGTGGAAGAGACATTTGGTCTTTTTCGGTCGGAGCAAGACGCCAACCTTTTCTCTGATTTTATCAACCGTCAAGACCCAAACATTCGATTCACTATGGAGAAAGAAATTAACCTCGCTCTACCCTTTCTCGATGTGCTATTGGACAACAAAGCCCCACATTTCCCTGTCACCACCGCTTATCTCAAAAAGACTTTCATGGGTGTGCTTACCAATTTTTTTTAGTTTTTCACCTTTTTGTTATAGAGTTGGGCAAAACCCTCATTGACCGAATTTTCAAGATTAACAACACTTTGTTGGGTTTTCACAATGACATCCAGAAATTGGTTGTAATTCTACGCAAGAATCTCTATCCTGAGCATATCTTAAATAGCTTAATACACCGCTATATTTCCAATGCGGTAGAAGGTGACGTCTCACGACCTGCAACAGGTGTCGAGACACAAGAACTACCAAAGTTTTGTTTTAAGATACCTTACATTGGCCGCTTCTCAGGTATAGCACAGCATAGGGTGCGTAAACTTGTTAATCAATTTTGCAAACCTATTGCCATCAAACTAGTTTTCTCTACCTTTAAAATTAAGAACCTGTTTAACGTGAAAGATCCACTCCACGATAAGCTCCGTACGCGCGTTGTGTATAAATTTTCCTGTGCAAGTTGTAATGCTTGCTACATCGGTGAAACTAGCCGACATTTCTCTACGCGCGTCCACGAGCACTTATCATTGGACAGATCCTCTCACGTCTTTAAACATTTACAGAGTTCAGATTCTTGTCGTAGCTCTTGCTCACCAGCTTGTTTCAAAGTTTTAGACTCTGCGGCTACTAGATTTCAAGTTAAGTTTAAGGAATCTATGTACATAAAATGGGAGAAGCCTGACCTGAATCAGCAGGTCAAACACATCAATCTGTCACTTTCTTTATAGGCACCTCGACCGGCTGTTTACGGTCAGGTGCGCGCGCACACTGTTTAACCGTTTACCTTTAAATTTTATAAAATGTAATGTTACAACGAACACTTGTTATTGTAACACTACGTAACCGGAACTACTGTTATCTTAACTGTGACACTGACGATGACGGATGTACCGTCGAAACATGTCTGAAAGATTAAATCTAAATCTAAATCTAGATATCATTATGTCGGCAAAAATCCTAGAGCCAACTCTAAAACAATAAGAAAATAACTGCACTTAAAATATCCAAAATAGTAAAAGCTAAAACTACTATTAAAAAAAACTATTAAAAACTATTAAAAAATTTGCTATTTGAGGTTGCTTTTAAAAGTGCAGAGGGACTGGCTGGAAACAGTTTGTTCTGGAAGTTTGTTCCATTCAGCTATTGTTTTAGGAAAGAAAGAAAATCTAAAAATATCTTTATGCCCTTTTGGCACAATAAATTTAAAATCGTGGCTTCCTCGTGTTCTCTTTTCTCTGTTTGTTATCAAATAGTCCCCCAGTTCCCATCTAGAAGACCATGGCACATCTTATATATAGTGGAAAGCCTTGCATGTCTCTTCATTGTTTCAAGTGTATCCCACTGTAGGTCTTGCAGCATTCCCGTCACGCTCGCTGTTCGATCGTAATTCCCCGTGACAAAACGGGCTGCTTTCCGCTGTACCCTTTCTAGAGCGGCTTTATCTTTCAGTTAGTGTGGGTCCCATGCGCTACAGGCATACTGGAGTTTTGGTCTCACAAGTGTCGTGTACGCGGTTTCTTTCACTGACTTTGGACAGTTCCAGAGGTTTCGCTTGATAAGTCCTAAGACCTTATTTGCCCTTGATGTGATTGTTTCAATGTGAGGTGACCACCTCATTTTGTTATTGAGCACTAACCCCAGATAAGGGTGAGATTCCACTTTTTCCAGAATTTCTCCACAGAATACGTATTCCCGCTTTGGTGGATCTCTCCTGGTTGTAAAACACATGATCTTGCACTTTGAAGGGTTAAATTCCATCTTCCACTTTTGTTGCCAATCTTCTAATCTATGCAGGTCATCTTGGAGATCGGCTGTGTCTTCGTCACAACAAATTGTCCCATATAACAGTGCATCATCAGCAAAAAGTCTATCGGTAGAGTTAAGACCATCAGGTAAATCATTTACATACATTAAGAACGATAGCGGTCCAAGGACTGTTCCTTGGGGAACACCGGATGTCGTGACTACAGGGGCAGATGATGCCCCCTCGATTAATACTGATTGGGTACGCTGTGTTAGTAACGATTCAAACCAGTTATGTAGTGAGCCACGAATTCCGTAATAATCAAGTTTCTTCAAGAGATGGCGATGGGGAACTTTGTCGAATGCTTTTGAAAAATCTAGGATTGCTGCGTGAATTGTTTTGTTATACTGAATAGCATTTGTTATGTCATGGATGGTACATATGAGCTGTGTTTCTGTTGATCGTTTCGCCCTAAAGCCATGTTGATAATCAGTGAGCACTCCATACTGTGAAAGGTGTTTCATAACATGGCTGTGTACAATATGCTCAAGCACCTTTGATGCAATGCAGGTAAGTGAAACGGGCCTATAGTTTGATGGATCCGATTTCTTTCCTTTCTTGTGAATGGCACATACGTTGGCGTGTTTCCATTGGCTTGGCACAGTTCCAGTATCAATACAATCTTGATATATATCAGTAAGAACCTTTGATATTTCTTGGGCATTCTCCTTTAAAAACCAGGGTGGAATTCCACATCCGGGCCATACGCTTTGTCTGCCTTCAACCCGCTAAGTTGCTTTTCGACACCACAGGTTGTGATATTTATTGTTTCAATAGTCGGAATAGGATTTTCGCCAGGACCTGGAATATTCTCTGATTCTTCGTTATTGAAAACACTGGAGAACTGACTGTTTAACACTTCGGCCTTAGCTCTCGGTTCAGTAAACACTTCATTTCCAACTTGAGGTCTTGCGTATCTGTGCCTTCTTTTCCTAGCTTTTTGATGTGTGACCAAAAAGCCTTCGGGTAGTCATCGAGAACGTCAGAAAGATAATTGTTCCTGGACCTATTCAAGTTCTTGTGTAATTGTTTTCAGGCTAATTTAAATTTATTGCAGTCAGATTGCCTTCCAGCTTTCTTCGCCCTGTTGTATAGATTAAAGAGAGTCGTTTTGTTTCTAAGGATTTCAACCGAGAACGTCAGAAAGATAATTGTTCCTGGACCTATTCAAGTTCTTGTGTAATTGTTTTCAGGCTAATTTAAATTTATTCCAGTCAGATTGCCTTCCAGATTTCTTCGCCCTGTTGTATAGATTAAAGAGAGTTGTTTTGTTTCTAAGGATTTCAACACTTTTGCAGACGGCTGTTATCTCGACCTTTTTGATCAATAATAAATAACTATATATTTAACATATGAATTCAAGCATAAAAACTAACGTTTCCAGGACGTCGTATAATACTAGCTATGCAATGGTTTCGAGTGCTATACCATGGAATATCCCACCAGCCATTCGTATTTTCGTGGCAAATACTCGAGATTTTAAGCGAGTGTAATTACCGCGAAAATATAAGTGACTTGTGGGATATTAAATGGTATAGCACTTGAACGCACTACTTACCTAATATGCCCGTTCTCCCCTTCCCTTTCTAGCGCCTGCCACGCAAGCTAGAATCCTGTTCAAGACTGAATTTTATAAGCTATTCTCAAGCTAGCATTCATGATAGATTTCTGTTGGTTTGTTACATTTAAATCTTTGCAAATAAGCTGATCGTATAATCGCTCTCATAAATACTTCTTGGTGGCTGTTACGACATACAACAGTTGTCACACATGTTTTCTTGACTATTCGCTTAATTGTTTCTTGGTAGGTACTTGCAGAGAAACCTCCTTCATAACTTGCTTCTGGATGCGTTCACAAACGTTTTTAACCTGGCTACATTGTAAGGTTCTTTGCATAACGCATGTTTGCAAATATTTTTTTTATATGATATTTCATAATAAGTAACAACGAAAGCGACATTGCAGAATCCATTCCGAAAATCCCGTTGGAAAAAAACAAAGAACAAAAACAAAAACAAAAACAAAAAAAAGAAAACAAACAAAACAAAACAAAACAAACAAAACAACCTGCAGCAGCGTTCTTTAATTCACCGTTTCTTATTATTCACCTGCTCTGCTTTATATCTTGCACTAAAAAATCTTGCTAATGATGTGTTTAAGGCCCGTTTCATTTTTACAAATATACAATCTTGAAAGCACTCAGGATATAATTACTGACTGGAAATAGGTTGTTGTAGTGCTTGGTTTTTAATACAGTGGAACCTGTATTAAGCGGCACCGTACGATTAAGCGCCCACCATGTAGTACGCATTACTGTAATTAACGTTTGTATTTGTGGTTAAAAGTCTTTTAGTTCTTTTATACGTATGCGTTTTCTAACGACCTAAAATAATGACAGAAAGCTTATAACTGCTTTTTAGTCTTCATTCATACTATGCTCTCATTAATCGTACCATTTTATTGTAGGAGTTTCTAACCGAGTACTAGTGATTTAATGTGAGCGCCTTTGTGCATAAACTGTACCATTAAGCGATCAAAAGTGATATAAAATAGTGTTTTATCGTCCTTAAAGTGTATTCTGTGCAACCAATATCAAACGGTCAACCTGTCAGCATAAAACGGTCTCATAGGCCCCCTTTATATGGAGAAAAGTCGTTCCGGGTAAGAGGGTCACCCTTCCAGTCGAGTCAACTTTAGCCAGCGTTTCTACGAGAAAAAAATTGACCCTCTTGCCCGAGTCAATAGTGCTCGCGCATGCTCTGATTGTCTCACCTTGAACGAGTTGACAAAGGGTGACCCGGCTAGGTCACCCTTCTAGCCGAGCCAACTTTTTGTTTCTCATGTAAACGGTTCGCCAGGTTTTGTAAGGAAATGTATGAAACGTTGGCTCGCCTAGGGTAGCTCGGGTAGGCGAATGACCCTTCTACCCGGGAGAAGTTTTCTCAATATAAACGGGGCCTTAGCCATTCCCCGAGGGTGATCGCTCAATAAACACGTTCTACTGTAGTTCTTTCCATGGTAACCTATTGTAATGATAAAACTTGTTACTCACGTGACAGTCTGGCGTGACATTTGCAATATCACATGATGGTCACATGATCTGTATCTTGATTCTTATTTGTGAATAAATCAGTGTGTGTTTTGATCAACTCCTGGCGGGTTATTACATTTTGGCGATGAGGATGGCACTGTAGATTCGTAACGGAATGGCGACCTACGGGAACGAATTCAAAGAATCAGAGGAGTCGTGGACCCAGTACATCTAGCGCTTAGAACAGTATTTCTTAGCGAACGAGGTCGAGGACGCAGGGAAAAAACGTGCAATTCTACTCAGCGTCTGCGGGAGTAAAACGTACGCTTTAGCGAGGGATTTACCGACCGGCCGAGACAACTTTCAAGAAGATTGTCGAAACCCTCGAAAAGCACTTTTCACCCAAGCCGAGTGAAATAGTGGAGCGTTTTAAATTCCATAGCCGTATTCGCAAAGAGGGCGAAGGAGTTGCGGCGTACGTGGCAGCATTGCGTAAGCTCTCGGAACATTGTAATTTTGGCGAAACACTACCAGAAATGCTTCGAGATCGTTTAGTCTGCGGCATAAATGGCGAGGAAATTCAGCGGCGATTGCTGGCGGAGCCCCAGTTGGGGCTCAAGAAAGCCGAAGAAATTGCCTTGGCGATGGAACTCGCTTCGAAGCACGTGGTTGATATTCAGTCGGAAGCGACCCCCAGCAATGTTCATCAAGTCAACTTTGCGGCAAAGCATAAAGGCAAGAATCTTGCTTCAAATACAGAATGCTACCGTTGCAGCGATAAACACGAACCTTCAACTTGTCGTTTTAAAGATGCCCAATGTTTTAAATGTGGGAAACGAGGGCACTTAGCCAAAGCCTGTCGTAATAAGTCGTCAGTGAAGGCAAACAAAGCAACGGAGTCCGGGAGGCGTGACACTCGACAACCTGGTATACGAGGCAAGAATATAGTAGCGTAGAAGGAGCAGCCGACGCATTTAGTCGAGGAACTGTCCGAGGAAGAGGATGCTTATGCAGAGACGATGTATCACATTCGTGGGGCAAACAAGCTGAAGGCGTACGAAGTCTCCATAGACCTTTGTGATGAACCACACAAGTTCGAGATTGACACGGGTGCAACCAGAAGTATATTAAGTGAAGAAACGTACAGCAAATTGCGTGACAAAGTGGAACTGAGAAGTTCAAGGGCCGTGCTGAGCACATACACGGGAGAGAGGATATCTATGTCTGGGGAGGTGCTGGTTCCAGTTAAATACCAAGATCAGCAATTCAGCAGGTGATGAAACTGAACTGGCAGAATGTTTTAAACATCCAAGAGAGAGAGAGCAACCCTCAGCTACAGAAGATTTTAGATACATACAAGGACGTCTTCGGTGAAGGACTGGGTACACTAATGGGCACTGAAGCCAAAATTTATGTCGACTCTGAGGCTACACCCAAGTTCATGAAGGCTCGTCCGGTACCATACGCACTTAAAACAAAGATTGAGATGGAATTAGATCGATTGCAGAATGAAGGCATAATATCCCCAGTTGAGTTCACAGAGTGGGCCGCGCCTATAGTTCCAGTGGTGAAACAAAACGGATCGGTACGTATTGAGATTCGTCATAAGAAAATAAATACATTAATATAACAATACTATGACGTGACCGGGGAGACAAACAGAGCAGAGCCCCAATTGAAACGTATCCCCTAGGTACAAAAAGATAAAAGTTAGACTTACATGGTAAAATTAATTAGACTTACATAATAAATTAAGAAGGAAAAAAAAAAGTATGCAAAATAATTGAGAAATCATGGCGGACTATAAGTTTGTAGTAGACCTCTGAAGTGATCGTTAAGATGGACTTTAAACCACAAGAGATCCTGGCTAGACTTAAGTATATTAGGTAAGCTGTTCCACAACTTAACAGTCCTAGGAAAATAGCTGTTACAATAGTATTCCTGATCGTGCCTAGAAAGTATTTGTGGAGACTATAAGTGCACGGTCAACCAGGTCTCAAAGTTGGACAACTACCCAATTCCTAAAACCGAGGGCTTGCTTGCCACACTTGGCGGGGGAAACAAATTCACGAAACTGGATATGTCACAGGCCTACCAGCAGTTGGTACTGGAAGAGGGATCACGGAAGTTCACCACGATCAATACACATAAGGGACTCTATCAGTACAATAGACTGCCTTTTGGAGTGCTCTGCACCCGGGATATTTCAGCGTACAAAGGAGAACTTGCTTCAAGGCATACCCCATGTTGTGGTGCGAATCGATGACATCTTAGTCAGTGGTAAGGATGACTCCGATCACCTAGCCAACCTGAAAATGGTGCTAAGTAGGCTTTCCACTGCTGGATTAAAGCTACGATTGGAAAAATGTCTGTTCATGCAACCGAAGATCACATACTGCGGTTATGTAATCACTGGATATAGCATCCAACCCGTCGAAGCCAAAGTCACTGCTATCAAGGATGCGCCAGAGCCAAAGGATGTGAGCCAGCTGCGTGCTTTCCTGGGTATGCTAAACTACTACCACAGATTCTTACCTGATGTGGCCACCATCCTAGAACCCCTACACCAGCTGTTAAGGAAGGGATCGAAGTGGGAGTGGAAGAACAGCAAGCAGCTTTCGACAGAGCCAAAGAACTACTACAGTCAGCTGATCTGCCTGTGCATTTTGACCCAAGAAGGAACTGGTCCTAACGACTGATGCTTCTGACTATGGCGTGGTTGCGGTCTTATCTCACAGGATGAAGAATGGAACTGAACGGCCAATAGGATATGTTTCCAGGTCCCTGCAGGAAGCAGAAAGGAAGTACTCCACCGTGGAGAAAGAAGCCCTTGCCATAATATTTGGAGTCAAGAAGTTCCATCAATTCCTCTATGGACATCTATTCACTATCAAGACTGGTTTGTTAAGTGAAAAGAAGGGTATTCCCACCCTTGCAGCACCACGAATCCAGCGATGGGCTTTAACCCCGTCAGCATACGAGTACAAGATATCGTTCAAGTCTGGCCAGACGAATGGTAATGCCGACGGTCTGCGTAGACTTCCTTTACCGGTGATGCCTGACTCAGTTCCAGTACCAGGCGAAACAATATTGTTAATGGAACATTTGGAAGGCACCCCTGTGCACAGCGGGCACATCAAGGAATGGACCAAAAGGGATCCAGTACTCTCACAGGTGCTCCGCTATACCTTGGAAGGATGGCCAAAGAGAGAAAACTCAGAAGAGTTACCCCCTTACTACACTAAACGGACTGAGTTGAGTGTGGAAGATGGCTGTATCCTTTGGGGAACCAGAGTTATCATACCCCCACAAGGGAGGTCAAAAATGCTGACTGAGCTGCATGAGGCCCACCCGGGCGAATCTCGCATGAAAGCCGCATGAATGGTGGCCGGGACTTGATCAAGACATCATGAAGAAAGTGAAGGGCTGCGACAAATGTCAAACCAACCAGAGGGCAACGGCAGAGGCACCCTTATACCCCTGGGAGTGGCCAGGACTCCTATGGTCAAGAATTCATGTGGACTATGCTGGGCCTTATAAAGGAGAGATGTTTCTGGTTGTCATTGATGCCTACTCGAAATGGCTGGAAGTGTACTGTATGAGGTCTACTACATGGAGTGCTCCTATTGAGAAGCTCAGAGAAATTTTTGCGACCCATGGTCTACCAGCAACCCTGGTCAGCGACAATGGAAGTAATTTTACCAGCTCAGAATTCCAGGAGTTTATGAAGAGAAATGGCATTAAACACATCAAGGTAGCACCATACCACCCTGCCTCAAGTGGGTTGGCAGAACGGGCCGTGCGAGTTCTCAAAGAAGGGTTCGAGAAGATGGCGGAGGGAAGCGTTCAAACAAAGTTATCTCGATTCCTCCTCAGTTATCGAACAACCCCCCATAGTACCACAGGAGTTTCACCAGCAGAGTTACTGATGAAGAGAAAGTTGCACACTCAGCTTGATCGGATTTTTCCAAGTGTAGCAGATCGCGTCAGAAATAAGCAGTGCCATCAGAAGGTAGCACATGATTATCATGCTAGAGAGAGAACCATCGAGGAAGGCCAAGCTGTGTATGCTAAAGATTTCAGGTACAAGAAGACCTGAATGCCATGTACCGTGGTGGAAAAAACAGGTCCAGTGTCAGCTCGAATTCAGTTGGACAACGGGACAGCCATTCGGCGACACCAAAACCATGTGCGAGTCCGCGAAAAGGTAGTTGTGACGGAGTCGGTTGCCAGTGAGATACCAGAGATCGTACCAATGGGCGTTTCTGAATCGGTTGCCACAGCACCAACCCCTAGCAGTTACGATCCCCCAGACATCCCTAAATCTCCATTGGCAGCATCTACTGAGTCACCCGTAAATTCCAGTCCTAGGCAGTCGCGTCCCTTGCGGAGACGGGTTCAACCCACATATTTGGAGGACTACCAGTGTTGACTTTGATTAGAATTGAACTTAGAACCGCTAATTTGCTAATCGTATGCACTGTCAACGCCCTTGACAAGCACTGTTTAGACTCATAAGTTGTGATTTAGAGGGAAGGAATGTAATGATGTAACTTGTTACTCGCGTGACAGTTTGGCGTGACATTTGCAATATCACATGATGGTCACATGATCTGTATCTTGATTCTTATGTGTGAATAAATCAGTGTGTGTGTTTTGATCAACTCCTGGCGGGTTTTTACACATATGATTTCCTATTTTCTTTAATTGGCCGTCCCGAATTAATTGGCCGTTACTTGTGCAGGATTTTGTCGTTCAAAAACTATCTACAAAGTAGCCATTATAAAGACTAAGAGTGCGACCAGTGCTTTATTCTCCTCTGTCTCTTTTACCAGATTAGGAGCCCCGCCATAAGGCAGGACGACCAAAAATTAGTCTATAGACTCATTCAGCTGTTCTCCTCCACGGAAATCTTTAGTAAAAGGCGAAAGATTTGTGCGTGTTGAAGGAAAACCAGAGTGCCTAGGCAATGGTTGGAATGGCCAAATATGGAACATATTGTCAGGAATCATGTGGTAGATTTGTGATTGCATTTCGAACTCCTACCACGCATGCGTAACTGCTGTTAAGTAAAGAATAAAACGCAGGGCTCTGCCGAGTTTAATGCTTTAAACGCGATGACGGCGGATATGAAACTTGGAGGGCATAAAATCATTAACTTAAAAGAAGGAACAAGTAAAACCGATGCCGTAATTTTGGATCAACTAGAAAAAAGTCATATTTCATCTGCTTCTCATCCAAAGAATGCTTTCAAATATTTGATGAATGATATTGATGAAATAAGTACTGAATATGGCTTGAAAGTTAACGGATATATTAATTTACCTCGTTCACCACACATAATTTCAAAAAGGGTTATTGATGTAGACTTAAATAAAGAAGCTAATCATATCTACAGAGCGAGAATTGGATTTAATATGTATACAATAAAAGATGGAAAATACACTTTTATCCTTGAATGGCTATTTCCTGATTATGAAGGAATGAATCTTAGTAGTGTAACATTCAGTGCAACTGGTGGAATTACAATTCATAGAACTACAGAGAGAAAATTTGATAACAGAAATGAAGATCATTCTAGATATTTATTATGGATTGAAAAACCTTCAGTAAGTTCACCGCCTGAATATTTATATTGTACAATACATATTAATGCTAACTGAACATATCCCAACAAGTACAAAGTTCCTTGTGTTGTATATGGTATTGATGGTGAAGCTGTAGATGTACCATCAAGTGTTTACGACCTTGTTGAAGCTTATAAAATAGTAGGTGAAAAAATGCATATGCAGACTGATTTAGATTTGAATGGACACGCTTTGATAAATAAATCATCAAACTTTGATGGCCAAAACGATGAATTAACAATGCTAAATAATATTAATATGAACACGTTTCTAATAAAAGAGGCTAAACTTGGTGGTGATTTAAATCTAAATGGCAACAGAATTCATAATAATAGTATAAATCTCTTTCGTTCTAGCGTTACAGGCGTAATCATGGAAACAGCTCTTGATTTAGGCGGTTTTTCTCTTTATCAACCTAAATTAGGGGGCGATTTAGATTTGAATGGGAATGGAATAATTGGTCAAATACAATATTTAAACTGCTTTGTTAAAGCCAATCAAGGGCATAATAAGAATACTTTGAAGCCTGTATCAATTAATGGCGCTGAATATTTAGTTATTCATAATAATAACTTTTAAATTAAGAAAATGTATATTATACAAGGAACAAAACCCGGAATATTATACTTCAAGAAGAAGAATGAAGGGAGTGGATTATTACCATTTCCGGCAACACTTTTTGAACACAGACAATCTTCTTTGAGTAGAAACATCACAACGGTTAACGTCAACAAATCATTATCGAGAGGCTATTTAATAATTGACTATTCACACCCGAATGATAAAGCATTTGACATCACATTTACATTAGAAGTAGTCATGAATTAATATAAATAACTATTATATGATACAAGATATAATCAAATACGTGAGCCATCTTTTCGATCAAACCAAACAACAACATATCTAAGTCGATGATGTAATTTTGAAATCAGCTTTAGTGTACCAATATTTGTATTTCAAACATTTTAAAAAAATACTTTCAATTAACAATATTTTATATTTACACGATTATGAAATAGGACTTATTTGGTCCAGGTAATGGCTGCATGACATGGTTCTTAGAACATACACTTAGTTGGATTGATGTATTACACTCACATAGTATTCTTCATGATGCTTTTGGACGATTCTATGATCGTTATTTATTAGACAGGGGATATCTTTATGCCATTCCAGAAAATATTACACCGAGGCTAATGAAAAAATCTGCATTGTGTGGACAGATTTCTGGAATACTTTATTTAATTTGTAAAAGGTATAAAATATAAACTATTAATATAGAATGAGTCTCAAAAGATCGAAATCATTCAAAAGATCAATCAAACGAAAAGGCATCTTCAATTTTAATCACATCTCTCTGACTTTGGATAAAAATGAATTGAATCAACTGAAAAATTTGTATAAAACTTATCATAAAAAATACATTTGTTACAAATGGAAATATAAGAAACTAAACCGTATTAAAATAACACTTAATATGGTATCTTTAGGACTTGTAACAACTGGTAGTATTGTGGGAGGTATAACATTAAACCCAATAATTCTTGGTTGTATTACTGCTCCGGGAGTATTAATCCAAGGTTATATGACAAAATCAAATCTTAATAATAAAGTCAACATGTGTAAATTTGCTTTTCAAAATTATGAAAAGGTTTTAATCCAGTTGAGATCATTTTTCAGAGGTATAGAATTTAATGAAATGATTTTTATTTCTGATTTACAGGTGTTAGATGGAATAATCAGTGATCTATGTCCTACAATAACTCAAATGTCTGATAAATATGATGAAACATTTACAGATGAATAAACATTTTATTTCTGAAATTCAAAAGTAAAAGATTTCCCTTTTCGATTCTGAATTATAGTTTCTATTTTATCTCCAATCAGTGATAATATTTTTTGCCAGTATTGTTCATATTCAGATAATGTTTTTTTTTATTTATTAATTTTAATATCATCTGCAATTTTTGATTTCATTTTAGTTAATATCTTTTTTAGAATAAAATCAATGTTCACTATTCTTTTCCGATTTTCATTCAATTGCGGTAATACATTTTCTATCTCCTCAAAAACCTTTATTATCTTATCCTCGTACTGAAAATCAATTGTCTTCCATTTTTACTACAAAGGGTGTCTATTTTATTTATTTAATAATACTTCCGATAGTAAATTGATTTACGTTTCATTTTAAACTTATTTTTATGGAAATCAAGATACTCAACAAAATTTTGATAGCCTTGAACTAAACCACAATTCCTACAAACGATTCCTTGATCATTAATAAGATATTGTTTTTCACAACATTTTTCAATAACACTATTATGTTCACCTATTTTATGATAACAAAATGGACAATTTATATAATCATCTTTTAAAAGCCCCAATTATGAGGGACGAATAATTGATCTTTATATGCGAACAAGCAACCGTTCATTTGAGGCATGCCGTGGTCACGAGGAGACAAATATGTGACTAAAGTTCAACCTCGATCTCAAGTAGTCAAAAGGAGTGTCGCTCATTGAGCAAGTCCTCCTTAAACTCCTAGCCGTCGTACGAACATCAGCGCTCGTCACTCAATTTATTTTTAAGTCCTACCTACGATAACCAGGCAAGTAGGCGCTTTCCTTTTTGCTCAGGTTTATGTTTATAGTTAACTCCTATTAATTAGCTTTTACTGTTTTTCCTTTTACGTTTTTTCATCGTGTGGTAAGCCCAATTGCATAATGACTAAGCCACGTGTATTGATTCTGGGATATTCTTTTGTTCGTCGTCTTCAGACATTTATGTCTCGCTCAACTATAGATCAGAAACTCTCCTTATCTGACACGGCCGACGTCCGTCTTTATGGCGTTGGAGGCCGCACAGTTTCTAAAGTTCTAGAGTTTGATTTGGGCGTGGTAGATTCCTTTAAGCCAGATGTTGTTATTCTGCAGTTGGGCTCCAATGATTTAGTCGATCTAGCCCCAGAAACGGTCGGTTCCTCCCTAGAGGAACTCGTCCACTTACTACATACTAAGTTTGCTGTTAAACTCATTGGTGTTTGTCAGACTTTGAAAAGGGTACCTCCCTCTCTTCGCGTCCCCGATTTCAATACCAGGGTGGTTAAGCTAAGCACCTATTTGAAAGTGGTCTTAGAACCACTCGATTTTTGTTTTTATTGGAAACACATTGGTTTCTGGAGGTCTCAAAGTACTTTATTTTTACCCGATGGGGTCCACCTTAACGAATTAGGATCACTTCGGTACTACAGGAGTTTAAGGGGCGCGGTGTTGAGATCGATATCACTGCTTCAATGAGGACATTTAGGTATTTCTGTTTTACCATTCCACAAACCAAAGGAAAATTACAAAAGCACATAGTCATAACACCGACAATACCTACATTGGGAGTTATTCAGCGTCTGGACTGCTAGCGTGGGTTTTTTCCATGTTGTTCATCGATCACCGCCACCGACTCTCTCCCGGTAGCATCCCCACCAGGCAAGCCATTTTCTAGTGTTGCTATCCCTTTAACAAATAAGGTTTCAGATAAATTGCAAGCTAAGATCCATAGAGATGAGTATATAGACCTCGGATTGCTGTTATCGTCGACGGTGGAGGATACAAAATACGCTGTTCCTCTGTCTACGGTCAGTAATCCGGGCCACACACGGCTCTGTTTAGAGCCGATACAGAAAAGTAAACAAATAACCACTATTGGTCAATGGGTTACGGCGTTTCATACCTTTATGGCCTTATACGCTATTAAGTATCCCACCTCGACCGCTGCCTTGTTGAAATACTGCGAGGTGGTTAGCGACTTAGCCAATCGATCGGCCAACTGCCGCTGGTTCGACGAACAATTTCGCTATCTCCGCCAATCCCAGCCAGCTAATTTTCCTTGGGACCAAGTCCACTGGGAACTTTGGTTTCAGTCCCTAGCCATCCCGCGGGGCAGCCTTCCCACACAAACCTCGGGGAAGGGTAAGGCTAGCTCGCCCTTTCCAACGGGATATTGTTGGAAATACAACGGAGGGACGTTTTGCGGCGGATGCAAGTTTAAACATGCCTGCTTTAAGTGCTCCGGCTCTCACCCAGCCTCAAAATGTAACCAGCCGCAGCGAGCCCCAAAGGGAAACGTGGACAAACCCTCTCCACGATCCTCTGGTGCGAGCCAGCCCGGTAACCCCGGTAAAGGTCAACAGGCTTAGGTTTTTTCTCAACGGATATGATGCAAGATTACAACACTTTCTTTTACAAGGGTTTCGTAACGGTTTTTCATTACAGTGTCACTCTAGGCCCTCAAATTTGCATTCCAACAATCTTAAATCTACTCTTGATTTTCCAGATGTTGTAACGGCTAAATTGTCTAAGGAACTTGAGGCTGGGCGACTGAATGGGCCTTTCCTTGTCCCTCCGTTGCCAAATTTTTGCGTTTCCCCGCTCGGCGTAGTTCCTAAGAAAGCACCAGGCGAGTTCCGTCTCATACACCACCTCTCGTTTCCACACGGGGCCTCTGTTAACGCTGGTATTCCTAAAGATTATACGTCTGTTCAATATGCCACTATAAATAACGCAATCCAACATATCCGCGAACTGGGACCCGGTTGCTGGCTCGCGAAGACCGATATCAAATCCGCTTTTCGTATAATTCCGGTCCATCCTGACGATTTTCATTTATTAGGCATGAAATGGCACGGCTATTATTACTACGACCGTTGCCTCCCTATGGGTTGCTCAACCTCCTGCGCCATTTTTGAGTCCTTTAGCACCGCCCTTGAATGGATTGCCGGGCGTCGCTTGAAGACACTGGCCGTCATTCATATTCTAGATGATTTCTTGTTCATTGCTCGCTCCGAAGCCACTTGTAAGTCTCATCTCGATAAGTTTCTCGCTATCTGTCTCGACATTGGCGTTCCCATTGCCGACGAAAAAACAATGGGTCCTAGTAACATCCTTAGGTTCGCGGGCATGACACTCGACACCTTGAAAATGGAGGCTCGTTTACCGGAGGAAAAGCTCGAGAAATGTCGCCTCCTATTGTCTCAATTCTCCCGTAGGAAACGAGTAACCCTTAGGGAATTACAGTCTTTGATAGGTCTCTTGAATTTTGCTTGTTCAGTCATTTCTCCAGGTCGTGCTTTCCTTCGTAGGCTAATTGATTTAACCAAAGGAATTTTTAGACCGCATTATTTCATCAGATTAACTCGTGAATGTAAACAGGATATTAATTTATGGCTGACTTTTCTACAACAATACAATGGGCGATCCTTTTTTCTCCCCAATCGCTGGCTGACTTCCCATACCCTGCATCTATACACCGATGCCGCCGGCTCTTTGGGCTACGGGGCGGTTTTTGGCCGTCACTGGTTCAATGGAAGTTGGCCTATTTCATGGAAATATTTTAATATTACAATTCTGGAACTTTATCCTATTGTCATCGCCGTCGAGGTATGGGGTCACTTAATTTCGAACAGATGTATCATTTTCTTTACTGATAACAGGGCCTTAGTCGACATTCTGAATAAACAAACCGCAAAAGAGCCTTCAGTCATGACACTTCTTCTTCACCTGGTTTTGTCTTGTCTGCGCCATAACATTCTTTTTCGGTCTAAACATGTCATGGGAATTCATAACAGGAAAAGTGACCTCCTATCTCGATTGCAGGTGGACCAATTCAAACAGTTGTCTCCAGACGCCGACTTACAGCCAGCCCAGGTTCCTCTCCACCTTCTTCCGGAGAACTGGTCGATACCTTAACTTCGCTGCTAGCTCAGGCTCTTTCAGCCAACTCTCGAAAAACCTACCAACGTGCATGGAAAGTATTTCTTGAATTTGCGAGAAAATTTGCCCCATCCTCCTCCTTACCGGCGTCAGTGAGCACTATTGCTTTATTTATAGCATATTTAACTTCTCAAAACCTCTCACCCAATACAATCTCAACGTATGTCTCCGCCCTCAGTTATGTTCATAAGCTTCAGGGCTACCCCGACCCAACCAAAGCCTTTATAATACAGAAGTTATTGTTTTCCGGAAAATCTCGTCGTGCTTCCGATGCTCGCCTTCCTATCACTCTACCAGTTCTCCAGAAGTTATGCGCGGCCTTAGACCACACGACCACTAGTTTTTATCACCGCCTCTTATTTAAAGCCATGTTTCTTACTGCCTTCTATGGTTTCTTTCGGATAGGTGAACTCACGGTTAAGAGTGCTACCAGCCGCAATGCTGTTGTTCAATATAAAGACCTGGTCTGGCTAGTCGATAGGCAGAAAAATCTTTTGGGAGCCAAATTGACCCTTGCGAATTTCAAACACAACACTTCACAGCGGCCATTTGACGTTTACCTCCTGCGACAAGAGTCGGGGACCTTGTGTCCCGTCATGGTTTTGCAAAGTTACTGCTCTGTAAGGGGAAGCCAGCCCGGGCCTTTATTTTGCTTACAAACTGACTCTGGCATTCCGACTTCCATGTTTAATACCCAGCTACGTCAACGCCTTATTTTCTGCGGTCTAGATTCTAGTCATTATAACGCCCATAGCTTCCGCATTGGGGCCGCTAGTTACGCGGCCGAACGAGGTTTCTCTGACAGTCAAATTAGGGGTATGGGCCGCTGGAAGTGGGATGCCTTTCGTCTGTACCTTCGCTCTGACACCATTGGTGCGATATAACTCAGCACAATCCTCAGGCTTCCCGCACATAGGCTAGAAAAATGTAACGCTACGGCTACTCTTTCCGGCCTTTCTTACAACCAACTCACGTTTGATGAATTCCAAGTAGGGACTGGTTTGTCAAACGTGTGCACAGTTGTACTATGTTTGACTTTAGACGAACTAGATATTGTTTTATATTTGTTACGTATATGATCACTTACGAATTCTGATCTCACGTTTGAAAAAATTTCACGCAAGGGCTGATTTTTCAAACTTTTCATTACACACTTTATCTTACGAGGTTATTTTTGTTTTTCACGCTGCTGCTGACATATTCTTTAACCGTTCCCGAAACCTTATCTCGCATTTGATAAATTTCACGCAAGGGCTGGTTTATTCAAACGCGTGCCTATCGATTTCACCATTGCCGTCGTTACTGTTTCTGTTAGTCCTCGGAGCGCAGTCTTTAACATATTCTTACTTGATTTTCATGCTGCTGCTGACATATTCTTTAATTACTCGTTTCCCAAACCTTATCGCGCGTTTGATAAATTTCACGCAAGGGCTGGTTTTTTCACACGCGTGACTGTCATTTTTCCTATTGACATCCTTACTGTTTTTGTTAGTCCTCGGAGTGCAGTCGAGGTATATTTTTGCTTGTTAGTTAACTGGATCAAGAAATTCCACGCACGTGCTGATTTCTTGTCGTCTTCTCTTACAATTGTTGTATCATTTACTTGTTTACATTGTACCCTGTTCTCTGTGCCTTTCGTGCTCCCGGCTTCTGGTGGGGCTGTCACAAAATGTGACTTGTGGCGTTTATCTATCCCCACCTTTGTCGTATGAATGTATTTTCCATAACGGCCTGTCATCACATTGTCAGGCTTATTTTAAAAATTGATTAAAAGCCACTATCGTGGCTAATTAATCCCAACAATCTTGTACTGTGTCTTTCATCCGACTAACCAAGCTTGCCGGGGGCACGCGACGCACAGAAGTTCAGGAATATTTATTTTAGCTGACTTGTTCGCGGTATAAAAGCCCCAATTATGAGGGACGAATAATTGATCTTTATATGCGAACAAGCAACCGTTCATTTGAGGCATGCCGTGGTCACGAGGAGACAAATATGTGACTAAAGTGCAACCTCGATCTCAAGTAGTCAAAAGGAGTGTCGCTCATTGAGCAAGTCCTCCTTAAACTCCTAGCCGTCGTACGAACATCAGCGCTCGTCACTCAATTTATTTTTAAGTCCCTCCACCACCCCGGCTGCCTCCTTTCTGATTTCACTTATCAGGTGGCGTTTATCTATCCCCACCTTTGTCGTATGAATGTATTTTCCATAACGGCCTGTCAACACATTGTCAGGCTTATTTTAAAAATTGATTAAAAGCCACTATCGTGGCTAATTAATCCCAACAATCTTGTACTGTGTCTTTCATCCGACAAACCAAGCTTGCCGGGGGCACGCGACGCACAGAAGTTCAGGAATAATTATTTTAGCTGACTTGTTCGCGGTATAAATAATAATGTATGTCTTTATTACAATAATTCATATATTATTATATTAGATTTTAATTTTATATGGAAAACAAGCACTGGAAAAACAGTTTAGACAAGCACTGAAACAATTAAATGGTTAACTATAGAATGAGTATGATTTTATTAGTCCGGAAGATTAGCGGCTAAAAATAGCGGAATTGTTCAAATTAGTGATACAAGTGTGAAATTTTCAGAATAAGTGCCTTTTAGCTTGTAGATTCACATACCATTGAGATCCCGTCTGGATCCTAATCATAAGCACATGTTTTAAGACGTTATTTTACAGGCGGTTTAGCGGTTCGGTACAGCAGGCTCACAGCTAGTCGTACTTACGCAACAAACGTAATGATATTTGGCCTAAAATGCCCAAATTTAGTCGAAAGAATCATATTATGCTTTGAAAAACCCTCGAATAGCTGTTTTAGGCCAAATAAAATGTTTGCATTTAAAAATCTTGCTAAAACTTTGGGTTCCTGCGGTGTGAACAAGGAACGCCTGACTGATTGGTGCCTGTGATGTGAGCAAGGAACGCCTGGTTGATTTTCCAAAGTACAAACAGGCAGCTTAAAGTTGGAAAAATTATCGGAAGATGGCTCTTTCACGGTATCGTATTAACTGGGATTTGTGTGCTTTATGCCAAATGGAGAATGCAAATGAAAAGCTTGTTTCTCCGGTTAATGATAAAAGAAAAGATCGCGGAACAGGCTATAAAAGTTTAGCCGATAATCTACCAAAGTTCGCCGAGGTTGGCCAATTGCCGATTCGAGTGACCTTGTCCCACCTAGATGAAGGAAGGGGAATTGAGGAAACACTCAGATTTCACAAAGCATCATGGCACAAATCATGTTTCAATAAATGCAGCAGTGCAAAGCTGACCATAGCTCAGAAGAGGAAGCACGCAGAGGTCAGTGGAGACTCTGAGGAGGAGACTTCCGCTCAACCGAGTCCGATCAAAACTAGACGAGTCTCCCTTGGATCAGCAGCCAAGCTTTCGACCAGAGATGACATGAAGCAATGCTTCTTTTGCGAAGAAGCGGGTAGGAAACTCAAGATAATGTTTTAATTTGGACTAAGTAAAACACAACAGTAAATCAATGGCAACTTACTTGTATGATATGTTTTTCTTAAAATGCTCAGTGATAAGATCAGGTTTTTATTCTTTTATCAGGCATTATTTGTTCAAACAAGTCAACATTTGTTGCATCCTCTTGTCTATTTCAAAAAACCGTCGTGGTAGCTGTTTGTTTGTTTGTTTGCATTTAACATGTCATCATATATTCACAAATATTCTAACTGAATATTGTCAAAGAATAACGAAAACTGAATGGATGTGTAATTCACACTACGTCAATATGAACAAGGCTTCTCCAAGGTTTAATTGTAAACAAATGTGAGTTGATACATTTGTGCAGAAATGTAACCTCACTGGATAACAAAATTTATCTCTGTTAGAATCTACAACCAGAAAAAATAACTTGTGAACGAGATCGTAAAAAGAGGCAAAATAAATTCAATGAAAATGCGTTATTTTGATATTTCGAAATTTTATGTCATAACAGGTAATCTTCGTAGAGCAGCAACAGTTGCTATTGATAGCAATGTAAGAGCAGCAGCCACAAAACTTCAAGACCACAAACTGTTGTCAAAGTTGGTAGCTGGTGATATGCATGCCCTAGATGCATACTACCACGCATCATGTCTTACTGCTCTTTACAATCGAGTTAGAAACATTAGACCCTCGAAAGAGCAAGAAGAAAATGACACTTCTCAGGTTTCTTTGGAGGCTATTGCTTTAGCAGAACTTGTTTTGTATATAGAGGAGGCTCCAAGGCCAAGGGTCTTTAAGTTATCGGATTTGGCAAAAATGTACTCGTCTTCACTTGAGCAGCTCAGAGCACATGTTCCAGACCGTGTAAACAGCACTAGGTTGAAGGATCGCCTGCTCGCACAAATACCAGAGCTTGGCGCGTATACTGAAGGAAAAGAAGTAAAGCTAGCATTCTCTAGTGACATTGGTACAGCTTTACAATTTGCTCAAACTCATGACTATGACAATGAGGCCATGTATCTTGCCAAAGCTGCAATGCTTGTTAGGAAAGAGCTATTCGCTAACAAGCAATGCTTTAATGGTACTTTTGATACCGACTGTCATCGCTCTGCAGTACCTGACTTACTCCTCGCGCTTGTGAAGATGATTTTAGAGGGACCGAGCGTGAAAACTATCAATGAGCAAGATACGATGGGCATGAACGCAGGTGTGATGCTTTCCCAGCTGCTGATCTTTAATACCGTGAAACGTCACAGGGACCCGCAGTCTGATGCCACAGCAACCAGACACGATCCGAATAGAGAGCCTCCATTACCAGTCTACCTGGGACTACTAGTTCACGCTGAAACCAGAAAAAAGGCTTTAGTAGATAAGCTCTACAGATTAGGATTATCCATTTCTTACGACCGAGTGATGCAAATTTCAGCAGATCTAGGAAACAGTGTCTGTGCACAATTTGAAGAGGACGGCGTAGTGTGTCCCTCAAAGTTAAAAAAATCTCTGTTTACTACGGGTAGTGTGGACAACATAGATCACAACCCAAGCTCACGTACAGCTAAAGACTCATTTCATGGAACAGCGATTTCTCTCACCGAGCACCCTACTAATGACTTTGATGGCATCGACAGAAATCGAGTTCTAATAAATGCTGACCTACCAAAAAGGAAAACTGTGTCTAATCTTCCCGAAACCTACACTGGTATTCAACCCTACATGGAACAAGAATCGAAGAAAGATTATTATGTTCCAGGAGACTGTAATGCTAACAAACCGCAGTCAGATTTGGTCACTGAAAATATGAAATGCGAGTATCAGTGGCTCAATAAGGTCGAAGAACTGCTCGCGAAGGAAAAGCTGGAGGAGAAGGAGTATCTGTCCTGGTCGGCGCACTTTGCTTCCTTGCAAACCAGAGCTCTCTCACCTACTGCTATAACGTCGCTTTTACCTCTCTTCGAAGAAAATGCACACAGTAAGGCAATGATCCAACATTCTATGAAATTAGTGAAGGATGCAATCGCATACATTAATCCCGGGCAGACACCAATTATTGGAATGGACCAGCCCCTTTACGCCCTTGCAAAGCAGATCCAGTGGGAGAAAGCAGATACGTATGGGGAGAGAAGCTATGTTGTGATGATGGGTGGGCTTCACATAGAGATGGCCTCACTGAAGATGGTCGGACAATGGTTAAGCAACAGTGGGTGGGATAGCGCATTAGTCCAGGCAGACATTACAACCCGTGGAAGGGCAGATGCTATACTAAAGGCGGCCCACATCACCAGGTCTCGCTATGCACATCAAGTGAGCGCATGTGCACTGTACATCTTACAGCGACGGGCTTACAAGGCTAGTGTCATTGACAATAGGGAACCTGAAGATTTTACTACTTGGGTGGAGAAGCAGAGTGAAGCACATCCCCATTTTCTTTTCTGGTCAACTGCGCTTGAATTAGAACTATTGGCTCTAGAATTTGTCAGGTCTATTAGAGAAGGCAACTTTTCCCTGTATGTACAGATTCTTGGTAAGCTTGCCCCTTGGATGTTTGCTCTCGATTTAATTAACTATTCAAGATGGCTTCCCATTCACATCAGAGATCTCGTCAACCTAAAGGAGAGGCACCCATCAGTATACGTCGAGTTCGAACAAGGGAAGTTTGTTGTGCAGAAATCTCAGCACCTATTCTCGAAGATTTCTCTAGACCACAACCACGAACAGGAGAACGAGATGATTAAAGGGGACGGTGGAGCAGTAGGACTAACGGAAAGTCCCGCAGCCCTCCGACGTTGGATGGTAGCAGGTCCCGAAATAGCAAGAGCAGTAAAAGAATTCGAGAGTACATATGGCGTACGAAAACCTGCTGATACCCGTCACCACGAGCAAGTCCCATCTGTTCAGAACGCTTTTGCTAGAGACGTTAAAAACCTGATTGGTGTAATTGAAGAAATGGGTAACCCATTCAGTGAAGACAGTGCCGATCTTCTTGTATTGGACACTAAGCAAATCATGCCTAAATGTGTAGTGAAAGCTGTTTCAGAAGCCAAGGTGAAAGGGCAGTCAATGTACGACAAATATGTAGAGGAGCGACTTACTAAGCGTTCCAAACCCATCACAGATACTATACAACGATGCAACCTACCTTTGTTTGGCACGCCTGAGAAACGGCAATCAAGTAAGACAAGTAATCAAGTTGCCGATCTCAAGAGTGACTGCCGACTCTTTTCCAGACTGTACATTGCTTGCCAAGCAAGAGAGGGAAATCTGGAAGAATTTTTCAAGCACGAAAACAGTTCAAGTCCACCTGCACTTTCGTGTAATGGAAAAATGCGTACGGGACAGAAATCGGAGCTTATCACATGCGTCGAAGTCAACACAACGTTGGAGCGTCCTTCGGTTGATGCAGTTGTTCTAGATGGCGCAGCTATTGTTAATATGCTTTCGCCTGGTAAGTGCAAGACCTTTAAGGAGTACGCGGATACTGTCTTTCTCCCGTACCTCATCAACTATCGCGCACAGAATGTAAAAAGAATCGATTTGGTGTGGGACCGTTACCTGAAGAACAGCCTCAAGCAAGGCACACGCGAGGCCAGAGGCACAGGAACTCGCAGACGTGTATGTGACAATGCGGCAATTCCTTTAAACTGGAAGTCGTTTCTGAGGCTGGATGACAACAAGAAGGAGCTATTCCAGTATCTTGCAGAAAGCGTTCAATCTCTCAGACTTTCCAATGTAGAAGTAATCAGCACGGCTGCTATGGATGTAATCAGTTCCACCACGATAGACAAGGCGGGTCTGGCACCTTGTAACCATGAGGAAGCAGATACTCGTATCTTCGTCCATGCAAAGCATGCCTCTGTGAGCGGTATGAAGAAGATTCTTATACGAACTGTTGATACGGACGTGGTCATCTTGGCAATCGCATTCGCACAGAAGTTGGATGTAGAGGAGCTGTGGATAGCCTTTGGCGTTGGCAAGCAGTTGCGCTATATGCCAATTCACAAGATAACCAGCTCTCTTACCATACAGCAATGTGAAGGGCTACCATTCTTCCATGCACTCACCGGATGCGATACGGTATCATATTTCTCTGGAAAGGGTAAGAAGACAGCATTTCAAGCTTGGAAGTGTTATCCTGAGGCGACCGACGTTTTTTGTACTCTGTCATCGCCACAGACAACGCTCTCCGAGGAGCAATTCAGAGTGCTGGAACGGTTCGTGGTTATAATGTATAGCCGAACGACCTCACACCAGGATATCAACAAAGCGCGGCAGTCCATGTTTTCGCAAGGCACCAGAAGTATCGAGAGTATCCCGCCAACCCAGGCTGCCCTGGAACAACACGTCAAAAGGGCAGCATTTCAAGCGGGTCATGTCTGGGGGCGCACACTAGATCCTATCCAGGAACTTCCAAGTGCAGCACAGTGGGGATGGCATCTATCTTCAGACGGGTGGATACCGACCTGGACAACCCTACCTGAAGCATCGAAAGCGTGCAATGAGCTCATCAGATGTGGTTGCAAGCGTGCATGTCGGGGACTCTGCAAGTGCACAAAGGCAAATCTTCCCTGCACTGCGCTGTGTGCCTGCAATGGCAATTGTTACCAAGAATGAAAAAACCTCCTAAGTAACATTTTGTAAGCTAGAAACTTGTTATTTCATGGAGCTTTTCTTGAGACTATGTTTTAAAAATGTTACCGCTAAAAAGCCACAAAATATAGCTCAAACGGCTCTTTTAAATATTTTCATTTTTTGCTTTACGAATTGGGTACCCTGTGGTTTCTTATAGAAAACATATGGGAGTTTTCCATTAGCCAATAACTGGTAAATAGATTAGGATCCAGATTGGATCCTAATATTATATCATTACCTACCCAAAAAGGATCAGGTATATGAAATCTGGTACTTGTATCACCAATTTGAACAATTTTACGCTTATCTTCCGGACTATATGGTGTTATAGGGTTAATTCCATCGAATGGTGAGTAGTATAGACTTGGGCATCTTGAGTTTGGTAACAAACTTTAGCATAAACTTTTTAAGTAAAAATTGTCAGTAAATTTTACTTTAAGAATTTATAATTGGTTAGAAATAATCATACGACCGTCTCATGATCTGAAACAATAACTATTAGCGATGACTCATTTTACAGGGGTTTCCCTGTTTTTCCGAGAATGTCACGCTTAGTGATTTTTCCGAGAAAGTCACGCATTTTAAAAAATATATAGATTGCCAAAATTTAGTTAGCCATCAAATGCATTGCAAAAGAAACTTCCCCAATGCTAAAAAATGGAAAAATAAATGTTACCAATGCCGGCAAAAACGCTTCGCTTGGAGCCATGTGCTGAAAAAAGGTTATGGAAAAATTATTTGAAAAACTATATAAAAAATTATTGAAAATGCGCTCGTACCCCCAAGTACTATACTACTTGCATGGATTAATAACAATGCTACAGTTTTCAATCAGTGATTGGGTCACATTATATATTCTCTATTTGTAAGCTCTCACCTTAGAGCATGTTCTGAAATATCTGGGTAAGCGACCTTGAAAATTCATCCAGTTTCATTCCTGTGCACGATCATACCGGAAATTATCACATTCCTTAAGGACACCAAAATAGCCCCCCCCCCCCCGCTTAAATCTTTCAGGGGCGAATTGTCGAAAGGGGTCGAGAATTTATCGGGGGAAGTCGGAAGTTTAAGTCGCAGCAATCGAATAGTCGTGTTTACCGCTGCAATTAAGATTCAAGCTGGTGGGATCAATAATTTATGTTGTTTAAAACTCACGTTCGCTCCTGGTGGGGTCAATAATTTATATAATTTATCGAGCGTGCGCTTGGCGGCGGGGGCTTGGAAACTAGTTCTCAATAGCTTTCAAAATGGCGGCCGTCCACGAAGTAGACTAAAGTGATGTGTAAAATGTCTTAAATGAGCTCCTACAGCCTGGAAATGACGAAAGTGAAAATGGCGACTACAAGTAACTACAATGAGTGGACAATTCAGCAAGTCACTATAAAAAATTGCGATAAAATATTTCTAAAAAACATGATAAATAGATAAAAAGGTAAAAAAGCTAATTCGACGACGTTTCGACGTTATCAAGTCAAGAAATGGTAAAATTTTAGGGCGTATAGGCCCCTTGATGGCGAATGTCTTCATGTGTCATCTCGAAGAGCAACTTGCGCGCGACAGCCTTATGCCTCAGCTATACAGAAGATAAGTCGATGATACCCTTGTAAGAATGCCTAACACTGATGCTGCCGACGAGTTTCTTACTACTTTGAATGGACTACACCCTATTCTTACATTTACGATGGAACTTCCTGAGACTGGTAGGATCCCTTTCATTGGTGTCGAGATCATTAAGAATGGAACGAAACTTGAGACTCAAGTCTACAAAGGCAACAAACACTGGTTTACTCTTGCATTTTCAGAGTCATACTGACAAACGTTACAAAGACTCTCTGTTAAAAACAATGTTGCATCGCGCTTATGCGTTGTCCTCTACGACAGAGGCTTTTAATGCAGAATGTGACAATTATGCTCTATTTTCAGTCATCTCGATTACCTTAGGGGCCTTATTGAATCTGTCATTTCCAATTTTTCCCTTCGAGACCTTATGGTCCTTCAGTGAACATAATTGAAAGAGATACCACCATAGTTAGAATCAGTCTTCCGTTTAAAGATCAAGTTTCTGCCAATGCTGTTCGGAGGCTTTGCGCGATCTTAGTCATAAGATTGGCCCCACTGTGCAGCCAGTTTTTGTCAGTAAAAAATTGGAGCAAGACTTCAGGTCTAAGGAAGCCAAGCCGTCTATTGTTAATCAGCAATGCGTTGCTTATAATTTTTCATGTGATCTGTGCGATGCAGATTATGTCGGTTACACAACCCGACACCTTTTCCAACGCGTTGCTGAACACAAATATTCGGCAATTGGCAAACATCTCGCTGAAGCGAACGGTGGCAGCAATCTTTTGAATGAAAGCCTTTTCAAGATTCTTAAGAAATGCCAAAGCAAGTTTGATTGTTTTAGTGTTTGAGATGCCTTTCATCAAGAAACTCAAACCTAATCTCAACGTGCAAACGGACTCCATACGTGCTAAACTTTTTGTTTAGTTCAAGTTATTTATTTCTGTTACACTTCTTAATGAACTATTGTTCTTTTAGTATTTATACACACTAAAATTTTATCATTTCTTGACTTGATAATGGCGTTACGTTAACGTCGAAACGTCGTAAAATTAGCTTTTTTACCTTTTTATCATGTTTTTTAGAAATATTTTATAGGCATTTCTTTTCCGAACTCATCAAGTAAAAGCGGAATTAAATCGGCGAAATCTTTCTAAAACAAGACCTGTTTGATCGCGTTGTTGAACACGATGAAATTGGGTTTCTTTGTGGCGAGAAGTAGCGATTGAAGTGGATGATCTGCCATCTCTCAAGAAACGACCTCGACTGAAATACGTCATATCAGGATAAGCAAATGTCTGAGAAATATTTTGTACACTTTTTTTAATAATAATAATAATAATAATAATAATAATAATAATAATCCATATATATAACGCCCTTTCTACAAGATTCAAAGGCGCTGTTTACAAAAATTAGATAAAATTAAAAAGTAAAAAATAATCACAAGCAATTGACATGAAAACTAGACGCTAACTACAAAATAAATGTACACTATATTTTATCTATTGGCAATAGATAAAAAATCAGATAACAAATAAAAACATCACGATTCATAGGCTCGCATAAAAAGAAATGTTTTAAGTTTGCGTTTAAAATCATCAATTGAGTTTGCAGATTTAATATCCTCAGGTAAGTTATTCCAAAGTTCCGGAGCAGCAACAGAAAAAGCTCGTTTACCATACGAATTAAGATTAAAATAGGGTTTAACTAATAATTTCTATTAGATGATCTAAGATTGCGGCTGGATGAATACAATTGAAGGAGTTCCTGTATATAGATTGGAGCTCGATCATGTAGTACTTTGTAAGTAATTAACATAATTTTAAATTCAACACGAAAGGAGACAGGCAGCCAGTGAAGATCCCTCAGGACTGGAGAAATATGGCAAAATCTTGGACACTGGTTAACAAGGCGAGCGGCAGAATTTTGAACATGTTGAAGCTTGCGAATAAGATAGGATGGTAGGCCGTACAATAAAGAATTACAATAATCAAGTTTAGAAACTACGAAGGCGTGAATAATGATCTTTGCAGCATCATAAGTTAGATATTTGCGTATAAAACCAATGTTACGAAGATGGAAAAAGGACGATTGACAGACTGCATTGACATGAGGTACCATACAAAGGGACTGATCAAAGATAACTCCAATATTACGTGCACTGGGGGAGCAGGATACAGTCTCATTGCATATATCAACAGAAGATAGTGGTGGCCGAGGTCGATAGGAAGCAGATGCCACGCACCTCTCAGTAACCTCTTATTTCAGTGGTTCTTATTACCACGCAACTCCATTATTTCAGGGCTAGGGTCCATTGTTTCTGTTGTTTGTTTATTGTTTTCTCAGCCAATCCTGTGAGCTGTTCCGAGAGCTGCGTGGCGCCTCATAGGAAGAGGATATTAGGAGAACTTTAGACTTGTCTTTATTTAATTTCAGCTTGTTGGAAAGCATCCATGCGTCCATGTCCCGAACACAGTTTACCAATTTGGCGTTACTCGATTCATATCAGAAACAGACGACGTCCTGAACGTAATATATAGCTGAGTATCATCAGCATAAAAGTGATAGAACATTTGATGACGTCGAGCAATCTCGCCAAGAGGGGATGTGTACATTGAATATAACAACGGGCCAAGAACGGATCCCTGCGGTACACCAAACTCAAGAACATGAGAAGCAGAGCACGCACCATTGACCTGCACAAACTGTGTACGATCAGAAAGATATGATCGAAACCATTCCAATACAGTTCCAGTAATTCCAAAGCGATTGGACAGTCGCAAGAGGAGGATACCATGATCGACAGTATCAAACGCAGCCGAAAGATCGAGAAGTACTAGGATAACTGAATGATGTTGATCTATTGCCATGGCTATGTCATTGTGGACTCTAATTAGAGCCGTCTCTGTACTATGGTTCCTCTTATAGGCTGATTGATGTTTCACCAAGGTCATTAATATCTAAGTATTGAATCAGCTGTTTAGCAACACATTTTTCAATGGTTTTGGATATGAACCGAAGATTAGAAGTAGGCCTATAGTTCTTTAAGTCGTTCGAATCCAGAGAGGGCTTTTTGAGCAATGGCTTAAGTATAGCTTGTTTAAGTATTTCAGGCATCCGACCAGTTTCCAAGGAAAGGTTGACAATCTTATGTATTACGGGGAGAATAGAGGGAAACAGACATTTAAGTACATGACCAGGAACAGGGTCTAAATCACAGGACTTAGGGGTAGTTGATCCGATGATACTCAAGAGTTCCTCCGGTGAAACAGTCGAAAACATGTTCAGTTGACAGCCTGTAGTGCCCTTATCTACAGCAGTATCCAAAGGTGGGACTTGATCAAGGTCACGACGAATTCTTCTGATCTTGTCACCAAAGAATAGAACAAAATCATTAGCCAAGGAAGACGGGGAATCATGCTTTGGGTACTTCGCCTCATGACGTCGATGAAGTAGTTTACTAAAAACTACGAAAAGATAGACAGATAATGAAACAGAGATCAAAGTTTGAATTCGCGGACCAGGAGGTCGTAAAGGTGTTACGCAACGACGACCGGTTAACACGGTAATCGAAGAATGAAGACATCTATTCCTCTTCTTACCAGACCGTTTTCCGCGATATCTAAGTAAGGAAGCATTCTTTAGTCGAGCCAGTAATTCTGGGCTTGGTTTCAAATCGCCACCTCTGAAGCGAATATTGAGCAAATCGTTCCTGGAGTAAGTGAGACATCGAGGCAAATTAGCATAACGAACAAAACGGAGGCCAAGGTGTGAAGTTGAAGGAGATACAAACAAACTCTGAGATGAGCGATGGGCAACCGTAAATGCGTTGAGATGCGATACTTGGTTATTATTAATGATCAGAGGAGGGCCGGGGTTTTTCTCAATGTCATTGAATATTGTTAAATCCTTCCTTGGTAGATGAATACATACATAGCCACGTTTGTGCCAAGAAGAAGCAGGTCGACGTGGCATTCCTTTAGAAGATCGATGAAAGCATCCAAATGGCGATGGAAAATTGAGGCCAGTTCTCACCAGAGACCAAACTGGCAAGATGCTGCCATTAGAGAGTGGTTGGGCGTACAAAGGACTGCAAATAACGATAAACAGCGATACGAAGGCTAACAATCTCGGAGCAACATAAATCGTGGCAGCCATCTTGGCGCCTGTACATGCTTTACTTTTACACCACAGTTGATCGGTCATTTGGTCACTGAAACAAACAAATGTGCCACCCGAAGGAATATACCAGGCTGGGTCGCAACAAGTCCTGAGGAGCTAAAGGAATTTCAGTGGATTACTGTCTAGATGAACCTCAAACAATTGCCGATTTGTACAATTATTTGTCCTTTGCTGCTAAAACTATTTTCAGAAACCATGTTTTAATATTGTTTTTGTCAAAGTTGACATTTTTGAGGCTTTCCAAGAACCTGAAAATGTGCTTTTAGTGTTGAATGATCATCATGGTCCTCCATATGGTGGTTTTAGGGTTAACATAATAGCAAACCTACCAAGACTCGAACGCACTCTCTAATCTACAGTTACTTCGAGTCTAACTACAATCCTCGAAAAAATTCTTGGCACACTTAGCCATTTCTCCAAACTTTTCACACGCACTTTCGGATTTAGCCCCCATTCCCCCATTTCAATGTTGGTTACCGTGTCCAAGTTGCCGTTGTTCGCTTCCAACATTAGCGAGCTTTAGCAACGACGACGGCGACGGCAACGAAAACGTAACTTCAAAATAGAACTTCTCGCTTTTGTAGCGCTTTCGCTATTATTCCAATTTGTTTAACTTGGAAAATACTGGCGAACTATTCAGGGACTAAATTGTTATGAACGCCGTTAAAGTAAGGAAAAAGAAAGAAAACTTTACAGTCACAGTCTCCCGTTCTCGAGAAAACCTCAAATTTGGTCATTTCACGTTGTTGTTTTGCAGAGGACGGGAAAGAAATGTACCAAAATGTAAAACGCACGTGCAGAGCCATTGTTTTTGCTCATTAAACCTATCGTTTTGTGGCGTTCACGTTGCCGTTGCCATCGTCGTTGCTAAAGCTCCCTAATGTCTGGGGAGGGGGCGGAGTGGGTTCTCTGTTCTAGTGATGTCATTACGCATTGGTCCCAAAATAGGTCGTTAATGCAGTTACATGTTATCTGATCAAGACATGGCAAGGACTTTTGTCGAACATTGTAGACTTTTTAAACATACCCCAAGAAATTCTGGACGTTAATGAACAAGAATACTTAACCTTAGGCTCATTATGAGAATACAATGCTAAGGATAGAAATAATAATTCATAAGTTCAATAGCGAATAAAAAATTACTAAATTCGTCACGTGCATGAGTTTGATATCCAATGAAAATAAAGATGAAAACCACACGTGTTTTGGATCACATATCAAAATCACGCGTGGTTTTCATCTGTCTTCTCATTGGACTTCAAGATTCATGCATCAAAACAAAACAAAGTAAACACAAGAACAATTGTTACCATTAGCTATACAACGCTAATTCATTTTTTTTTTCATCTTTTCAGTTTCAAAAAGTTTTACATCATCATTTGTAAACTTCACGAACACGTAGTTAAAAGATACGGCATCCATTTACGATATTTCACAATTTACAGGATTTGCCTTGTTTGAGTAATAATCTTTGTAAAGACCGCCAGGATAAAGATATGATCTAAAATCGGCACTTTCGTCTCTCTTTCAACCTGCCATTGTCTTAAAATGTCCAAAGTCCATCTTCTGTACTTTCTAGAAGCTGCAACGGCTTCGCCAGCTAAAAGCTGCTCCTCGGATAAACTTTCAGAAGGTCGAAAACAACTCACTCCGTCGTTGATCTCCGCCATCACTGTGTCAGCTAATATGAATGACTACTGATGCGAAACAAACACCTCTCACAAAATGTGTGCTGGTAAAGAGTTGTGGACCGTGCGCTGTTGCTCGTTAAAACAACCCGTTCTAATTATACAGAGAACATATTTGCTATGTTGCATTGTATTTTCATGCGTGTTTGAGAAGCCATATCCAAAACCCGTGCTTCGTGTTTCATCATGGGGTTCCAAACACCTCGAAACATGTGTTTCCCGGTGTTTAGAACCCCTGATGAAACACTCGCACTCGTTTTTGATATCAGTAATACTTATGAAACTCCCCCTCGAATAAAAATTAACAGTTCAGTCTTTGATCTTAAATCATTCGTGTGGCCCACTTTTGTTAACCGAACGGAAGCAAGGAAGGCACTTAGTACAGCTTATCTGTATTTTGTAATTTTCTATTCTCTTAAATAAAGTATTGTATTGAATTGTATAGATGTTATTTCTTATTTAGCTTTCAGTTCTTGTTTTGCTTCTTGTGAATATTATTCGGTAAACTGGTTATAGTAGCATCACAGCTGTAAACAGCAGTTGTGTTCTCTTGTTGAATTTATTGCCGCTTATTCACCAGATTATCACCAAACATTAGGTAATTTATAGGTAACTGTAAACGTTTGGCTTTTATTATTAATTTCTATCGCAAATGGGTACGGTTTTTGAAGCGTCGTGGTCTGAAAAAAGGGAGTGGATGTTAATCATATTATGCCCTTTGAATGAAACGTTTAAACGTCAAGTCTACGTTTTTATCGAGAAATTAAAAAGGGAGAATGTGGGTTAACAAAAGAAAAATACCATATTAACTGGCATATTTTCCAGCTCTCTTGTTGGAGTTCAGTTCCAATGACTTTGGCATTGACGCCAAACTTAAATACACTACAACTAGCAGCAATCGTAGATTAGAGAGTTCGTTCGAGTCTTGGTAGGTTTGGTATGTTAGAATAGCACTTGCCATTGCCAAGCTACACAACTTGGTGGGTTACATATACGCTTAGTCAGAAGAGTAAAATTACACAACCCGAGTTCACGAGTTCACGATGTAAAATTTGGAAAGCGCTCTTATGGTTGTTAAAATATTTATGTGCTCACAACTTGAAAACAGAGAACGAAGGCGTAAAATATGGGATTACATACCTTTTTTGACCGTGATCAAAACCGTGTTTCTTCCTTGCATTGACTGTGACATAATTTGCCTGATATGTGATTCCCCGCGCATTTTCTAACATGACATTTGGCTTTTCACGTAGTTGTCACAAAGTGTCTCGAGGTGCGGTTACGAAGCAAAAATAACAGTCCGCCGTATTGACTTTTAATTTTTTTGAAATTTTGCCGACGAAGGCCAGTTAAAATGCCGAAATGTCGATTTTGAAACATTTTTAAACCTCAGACGAATCCCGAAAATTAAAAAAAATATGTGTGTTTTCTTTTTGGGATTGAGATGTTAAAGAAAGGCACTTTAATTCTATTCATGCTTTAAAAGAAAAGCTCAAACACAGCCCTGTGAAGAACAGATGTTAGGTGATAGGTATTTCGTGGCAATATTATTTACTAACTGCCACTATTTGAAATTCAATTATTGCAGCCGGCTGTGAAGAGTTAATGGTGTTCGGTCGACGAATTTATGGTTCTGTATTCTGATCAAAGAGTGAGTGACTTCAAAAGAGCAAAGCATCGTCAACTTTCAGGTAATTGATAGTTAATCTGCGAATAGCTTGTATTCTTTATCGCATCGAAAATAAATTTCACAAAAGCTTAGTCTTCTTTTAAAAAAATCATTTACATACATGGATCCTGCTCAGTCAGAAGAAATTAGGACGTCTTTCGTTGGAACATAAACTATAGGGATAAATCCTAAAGAAATAGTGCGGACATGGATGAGATTGGCGGGGCCCAGCGGGAAGATTAGGAAAAATGTGCTCACTGGAAGCTATTGCAAACTATATCAGGCTGATCTGTTCCTGCTATTTAGCTGAAACGTTTAAGTAGCAGAAATGTTTGTGGTACAGAGATCTTATTTTTACCATCTTGTTTTCAAACCTGTGAAAAGGTCGAGCTGAGCTAGAAACTGGTTAATTCGTCAACTGTCGCATTTCTCAAGCTCTCTTGGCAGCAAATTCAGAACACATATAATTTATCTATAATTAAAGGATCCCACCATGCGTAATCTTAATTTTCTGTTGGCAATGTGTTTTCAGGTGAATAATTGATATTACGAAGCATGAAAACTTTAAAAATGGTTTTAAGGAGATAATGTACTTCTGATGTAACTTGGCGAATGGTAATTATTTTAGTCCCACATTAGTAAATTTGATTGACTGGTTATCTTATCTACGTTAATTTTTTTTTTCGTTCTTCTCACCGAGTTAACAAAACATTCAAAATAACTATATTAACCAAAAACCAGCTGGTTCCCAAATCACTCTGGAGAATCGAAATTGTCACTGAAACTTGAATATTGAAAATAGGATGCCTCATGCAATGGGGCCGCGCGTGCTATGGAATCGAAATTCGTTCGCCCATCATCCTGGTTTCCTTGATGTGAAAAATGTAAGGAAAATATTTTAGCTCAGTGCAGAGTGGCTGGTGGGCAGTTGTTATAGCTACAGAATAACGTTGTTTGTTCATCTTTGAAGCGTTGCCTGATTAAACCTACGAATCACCAGCGCTTGAGGCTGTAGCCGACAGAGACGAGTTAAGGTCCGAGGAGAAATTCTCGAACATCTCGTGCTAGCCTGCATACAGGCACTTCACTTGGGCAACACAGAGAGGGGTTTTGCCTCGATTAAAGGCGCACTGCCAAATGCTACGGGATTGGGGTTGACCGAGCACCAACATCTCTGAATTGCCCAAATGAAGAGCCTGTATGCAGGCTACTCTTGTGCGGACGTACGTGTTGAAAGGTCAGGCGTAAGTTCACCATACTGCATATCTCGATATTTCCATATTACCTCCCGTTTTCTTGATAGCTGAGTTAATCCTTTGTCTCACGATTGAGTCACAAAGATGTGGATCGCGACGTTTCGACCGCTATTGCTGGTTTGCAAGTGACGTCACGGCAGCCATGTTGGAGGTCAAGAACAATGGCCTTTCTCTCCGCTGGGAACTAAATTCTATTTTTATGTAAATTCTCCGAAAAAATTTCTATTGTTTTGACCTCCAACATGGCCGCCCTATCACGTGGTTGCAAACCAAGAATACTGCTGGTCTTCATCAGGCGATGGTGTCGACTGGTTGCGTGTGAGGATAAGAAGCACCGTGGCTGGTCGTGATTGGTGCGTTTCGATCCTCGCTTAGGCTGTTGTTGATTGGAGGATTTCGATCCTTGTCGTTCAGACTAGAAATTGTTCCCTCAGCGGTCCGCTTTGGTACCGATCGGCTGTGGTGTTGTCTGATCGTGGGCATACACGCTTCAGGAATTTCAATTCCACTGTCCCTGTTAATGTTGTTAGGGTGAAGTCTTATGTGAATAGCCTCTTTAACCCTACGGGTGTACCAATGTGGGTCTCGGTCAATAAAATTAACTTAGTCCCAGAGCGGATAATGTCCGGTCGCGTTGCTATGTTCTGAAACGGCGGAGGATTGGGTTCGAGCAAGCCGTATGTCTCTATTTTCTTCTTTTTAAAACAGGGTGTTTGTAGTGTTTCCCCAGAGTAATAAAGTATCCAAACAAACAGATTTAACTCAACCAATTTCATTGCAAACGTAACATGGCCGCTGCTATCAAAAGCACATGGTTTTTTCCTATCCCAGCATGCTTAGCAGCCTAATACATTACAGTATTGATTTTTCTCTGCTTTTTAAAATAGGGTATTGATTTCTCCACTCCTAAAACTGATGCGTTGATACTTGACCACAAAAAAAAAATTAATGAAACTAAACGGGCTAGATATAGACCTTGAAGCTGAGACCGTTTGAATTCTGTGCATGTGTATTCGATATCATTTGGTATGAATAAACAAAAGCTTTCTTTTTTACAGGACGGCCTGTCTAGGGAAGGACATCAACAACTGGAGATGAAATCCAAATCCTACAAAACCATTTATCTTGTCTTTCTCTTAGGTAAGCACTATCACCCTTGAGTCATGGTTCGCTGTGACCTCAAGCAGTTTAAGGCCTAGACCATGGACGTTTATTACATAAAATGCATGTTTTTTAGGAAGGTCTCATCGTCCTTAATATTTGTAAGTACAACAGACGTCAACATAGATCACGTGACGTGTCACGTGACCATTTAATGTAACATAGAATAAAAACGCTTTTCTTACCCATATTAATTATTTCCAGCATCTCACGTTTGGAATGGGCAAAGGGCAAAAGGTCATTTTTCGGCCCAGGATTCAACCTGGGCCGAATTGTAAACATAAAATCCGTAAACATAAAATCTGTAAACATAAAATCCGCCACCAATTCGCTGACTTAAGAATGCTTCAGAAAAAGAGCATGTATGTACGTAAAATCATTTAATTAAACGTTTTCACGATGTTCCTTCTGAAGCTAAACTGAACTTGTTTAAGGAAAAAGAACTTACTTTGAAAAAAATGAAAAAGAAGGTAACAGTGTTTCAGTTTTATGTAATTAGCCTTATCTGTTCTCTTTTGCTCGGAAATCATTAGAGATGTTATTAATTACCACCCTTTTCTCGTACCCATAAGCCTGTTTTACAGCGACAATCGTGATTTTCGGGTTACAAATCTTTGATTGCACCGATTGCAAACAGTGTATTTCCTGGAAAAAATCCCGTTGACCTTTATCGAAAAGCTTCAGTTGAGCGAGTGATTTGTCAAATGGTTTTTTGTCTTAACCTAAAGAAAGACTCATGCGTTTTTGAAAAATCGTTGAATTATTTCCTTTACAGCTGTCATTGTGAAGGAGACATCTCTTCAGGATACTCAGGAAGATCAAGGCAATGAACGTTAGTTTATGACTTAAAATCGATCGCTAACTTCCTCTTATGATCAGTCTTAATTTGAGACATCTTGAAGCTAATTTGATTAAGACATTGAGTGCGCAAAGAAGCAAGATCTTTACCTTATCAAAGAAAATTTTATGTTCATTCAGAAATAAACTACAGATCGACGAAAAGAACTGGTTTCAAAGCCGAACTCAAAAAAACCTTCTTTTCAAGAAAATCACAACAATGTTCAGTGTTTATGCGTACATGTGATTTTTTCACGATCCGTCACGTGGCAGAAAAATGTTCCAAAAGAAATGTAACGAGTCTAAATGTCCTTAATCTATCTATCTATCTATCTATCTATCTATCTATCTATCTATCTATCTATCTATCTATCTATCTGGAATGCCCCTTCTAGCTGTGAACCTCCGCAGGCAACGGATAAATACATCAGCTGACAGATCTAAAGCAAGTTCCAAATGAACGGCTCTGGTCGAGCAGAATGTTAATAGGATGACATACACTTTCTCTAAGTATAAACTATTCCTTGACGTAGAGCGGTCCCGCATAATCCACTCCAACATAAGCAAATGCAGGTTTCTGATGTAGTCTAAATGCTGGTAAATCATCTTGAGGGGTACCTTGTAACCTAGCCTCCCACGCAGTAGTTTTTAGAGGACTTGTATTTCACCTCCTCCCCACAAACGCCTGCTTGCCCGAAGCCAACATTCCTTTCCCACCGCTTGGCCAATCACATTTTACCTACTAAATTCTGAGGGGTTGACCTTGGTCTCAGGACGCTTTTCGAGGGAAAAGTTCAACATTGCAGAGACAGAGCTTGAGCGAGCTCTGATTATCGTGTGCTCTACGTTCAGAATTTCTCCTTAAATGCCTGTCAACTGACTTCCATTTAAGAATTTGTCAGAGGAAATAGCGATGTTTTCATCAATTTGCCCACTAGTTACGATAGTCGCTTATTTATCAAGCTTCGTCTTCAATCTTCGATATCCTCGCCGCTCTTCGTGGTCGTGTTGTAGCTGTTGTGTCACCTCTCGTGAATTTGATGAAGCGTCAAGTCAGTTATTTAAGAAGTATTGCCGTATCGTCGGTTAGTCTGAGTAATTTGAAGGAAGAAGACTTTACCATCGGCAGACCACAGCGCACACTGGATCGAGCGAACGACGAGGCAGCAAGCTACATAATTTTACCGTCCACTTCGCGTGTACTGAAGAAAAAAGTACACGAATTGGCACAGTCTATGCCACCGGTTTTTGATAACCTATGACCGCTGGGTGTCTTCCACTACTGAGTTGGACTCAGTAACCTATGACCGCTTCTCCAGGACGCTTTGGGGTCATTGTGTGGGCGAATTTCATCTGATTTAATGCAGGACCATGAGAGATCGAGCTTTGCTGTTGTGCCATGTGTGTGCCAACATTCTCCTGATAAAGAGTTTGGAACAGAACCTTCATCTGTACCACAACTGGACTAAGAATTCCAAGGGGATCACAAAGACATGAGGTGACCCTCAACAGATTTCTCCTGGTTGGTTTCAGACCCTCTGCTAGTCGCAGAAATACTTTAAATTCATCTGGAACACAGTTCCAATTAATATCCAGGACCTTGTGTTCATTCTTCATGTCAAGCTTCTCCAAGGTACCCGTGGTGGTTTTTGCATAAGATTGGGTGTCTTCAACTACTGAGTTGGAATCAGTAACCTATGACCGCTTCTCCAGGACGTTTTGGGGTCGTTGTGTTGGCGAATTTCATCTGATTTAATTCAGGACCATGAGAGATCGAGCTTTGCTGTTGTGCCATGTGTGATAATTTCAGATCGGTTTACGTTTGCTGGAGTGATAAATGCTTCAGATTTGTTACTCAGTCGCGTCTAAATTCTTATTCACTTTTACAAATTTTAAAGGTCTCGTGACACATCGTATTACTCAAAAACAAATCGGCTCCAGCGCTTACAAATTCGCGAGAGAAAGAAGCGCGCATTAGGTTTTATAATTTTACTTGTCATCGCTTGCCAGTTGCTCGATCGTGATTGGCTAGGACGCCCGCGAGCCAAACAATGGGAAAGGAATGTTGGTGTTAGTGGGGAGGAGGTGAAATACGAATCCCCTAAAAACGACTGCGTGGGAGGCTACTTGTAGCCACGCCCTTCATACCTGCGACACACTTTGCATCCACGGAGCACCTTCTTTACAAACTGTCTTGCTGTAATTATCTAAAATCTTGTCCTCAGATGGACTAGGGTTGCTGCTACCTTGCTGGGGTGCGCTCTATTGTGGGCTCGTCTTACTATC
>JAEMWC010000887.1:295000-361168 GCA_016490735.1 Pachyseris speciosa
ACTACTACTACTACTACTACTACTACAACTACTACTACTACTACTACTACTACTACTACTACTACTACTACTACTACTACTACTACTACTACTACTACTTGACTACTGACTACTGACTACTACTAGTGGTTTCTAGCTCTGTTCATGAAAGAATTTCATTCTCGCGATTCTGCAAAAATTGCTTCCACTTATCGGGTCTCTTGATCCAGAAAATTGTTGTCTTGTTGTCTAACCACAAGTAGGTCTCACTAATTTGAATTTGAGACTGCAGGGATTCCTGCACTGAAGATGCTAGTCTTGCTAGGATCAATCCTGACTGCAACTCTAGTCTAGGAATAGACTAGGTTTAGCGATTCAACTTTGAGCTTTGCAGCACTGACTGAAAGCACAGAATCGAAAAGCGCCCCCTCAGAAGGATGCCCTACCGACAAACCAATGGCGATTCCAAAGAAGCCACATCGGGCAGAATGCCTGGACATCATTAATTATTCATAACCAGCGAAGCGGGCAAATTTGAATGCGAGCGCGCCTTGGGAAGCCCAGAACAAGAGAAGAAAGGGCCGATGTTAGCAAAGTAGCGTTGATAATACTCGCTTTCCAGACTTTCAGAAGCGATAAGTAAAAAACCCAAGAGCGGGCTTTTGAAGAGGAAAGGTTTATCTTTAATTTGCGCATAAAAATAAAAAGTTTTATTAAGTATAAAGCCTATCCCTTTAACCTTCAAAATGACGAAATAACGGGCATTTTGCGTATGGAAGCCGATTTCAAGAGCGAATTTTTTGAAACTCAAATTAGCTTCCAAAAACCCAAGCGCGGGAAAAGGAAGATTGATCTTTTCTGAAACAGAATCCGTTTTAATTTTGAAAATTGGTGAACAAGAACCAATATCCCTTTCAGTTTTAAAATTTTAAGTGGAAGTTCCATTCAAAAATGGCGCGTTTCGAGTCTGACGCCATTGTTTTCAGCCCAAGATTGAATAACAATGGTTGCCTAGACGGAACAATCGCCTATTCAAGAAAACTACTCATTCATAAAATGCATGATTTGCCGCGAATTTTAAAACTGATCTTGGTAAACCAGCTGATTTATTCAACACCTGTCCACGCGATGAACGAGCAAAGCGAAGATAACGATGATCGGGAGCTCTTTTCAGAGCTCTTAGAACACCCGATCCATCCACTATTAATACATATAGTACCAACCTTTATTGGACAAAATAATCCGGTGTATACACTACAACTGAACGGTGAAGCAGCTTGGAGATAAAGAGAAGTTTATTGCCCGCCCCGAAAAGTATTTGATCAACTCCAAACAAGCATCCTGCCTCTCGGCTACAGGCTTAATGAATCCTCCTGTGATCGTGTTGGACGCACAGTTGGCGAAAACGTGAGGCGATTTACAAGAAGGATAGAGGCGATAACTAACTATTAATCAATGGCCTTGCTTTTAAGCTCTGAAAAGATTCGCGCATGACGGAAAACTGAAAAGTCCAAAGTACCCAAAAACACTATGAAAATGAGAAAATAGTTTTCAGTCTTTCTCACTTGTCGCTTCTCAATTCCTTGGCCTCTCTACGCTCGCGCGAACGACTGTCAATATTAACCCACAGTCATCACAAACCCTCGCTCGCGCAAAGTGAGTTCGAGAAGTTAAAACTGGAATGCGGTACACAGGACGCGTGAAAGGACGGCATTTTTTCTTTGTTGCCCGATCGCAACATGTTAAGTGTCCCTGAATGAAATCAAACTAAACCTATGCAATTAAATAATTAAACTAGCAAACCTTACAACTTTTTGGTTCGTTTACAGGTATTACGCGCGAATGTGTGATTTTAGTAAACAAAAGATAAAACAATAGCAGGCAGTGTCTATTGTTTCTTTTACCCGCCTACTCCATACTAATGAGCATTGCTGCGCGTGCATAACAACCAATCAAATACGTGCTTCTTACGCGTCTATGAATAATAACGAGCAATGTGACAGTCCTGGGAAGTTTCTTGAACTGTAAGTAAATGTCCCGAGAACAATAGGCATTCTGCGCGATGTTGTCGGCTGTTGAAATTTACGGCGGACAAAGACGAGTTTCTAATGAAGGGGATTGATAAGTACGGATTTGGACAATGGACTGCTATTTTGAGAGATCCCGATTACAGCTATGGCAGATTCTTTGAAGGAAAGGGCAGAACTGAAGCTTTAGGTTATAGACTAGCAGATCGATCAATCAAACGATTTGCGGCGTAACCCGCCCCCCATCCTCTACTCAAAACAAAAAGAAAAGAAAAACAAACGGATCCGCTAAAGCAGAAAGAAAATGACGAGATAAAAATGCCAGTCATACATTTCGTTTCTTTAATCTTTCGACAAGCAATCAGAATTACATCATTTTCTCGTGAGGTCAAATAATTAAACAACATTGCCCTGTACAACTTTTTCTGGTTTCATGTCGTTTCTTTCTACTTAATTCTTTTGACTGTGATAGTAGTTCAAGATTGTGTTTTGTGGTTTGCATTCGAGACTGTGTTTTGATCTCTTGTTGGGCTTCTGGCTTTGCGAAGCGACGGCCCTTGATTGACCAGCACTGGCCTTCGTTTACCTCAATCAAATTATAATCTACGCAGAGGGGTCGAATGACTTCGCAATACGGGTTGGGTAGGATGGTGATGAATTTCTTCATACCCTTTAGCAGTCTCCTTTGCTGCCAAGCTATTGACGAACGCCTCCACCTCGCACTTATACGAATATGTGTACTTTGCCTTGTCGCATTTCTTGTACACCTTTCCACTATAAAGGGCGTACCCCAGCCTTTTCATGGCAATACCAATGTCATTCACGAGTACTGTGAGTTTATCCGATAATCTTGCCTGTTCATCCACCATTTCATTTTCTCTCTGGATCCCCGTGCCGTCTAATTGGAAACCGAACTGGTTAATTCCAACTTTGTATCTTGGAGTTTTCTCAAAACCCAAGAAAGACTGGAATGAAACGAGGGATCGACGAGCCAGACTCGAACAACGTTCTCGGTGCCGCATTCGTCGAGGTCCACTGAATCAGCGTCACCCACGAAACTTTCTAATTCATTCCGAAAGCAAAATTGGTATGATGAATTCCCAAGCCTTCCATAAATAGGTTCTTATGGTCTTTAAGGACTTTAAACAGGGGCACCCAACGATCCAAATCAACCAAAAGCTGTAGAAAGGCATTTTTGAGCACCTTGCGGTGTTTGAAGTCTGTTTAAAGTGATTTTTTCAAAAGCTAGAAGAAGTTGATCTGTTCGGATTTCCTAGCTGAACTTTTAATTGTCCGAAAATGTTAGGGAACAAAATCTTCCTTTGAGAAAATGCAAGCCAAAATGAACTTTCCACGAACTTTCTAGGGAACTGTTTTCTTTCCGAAAATGCTAGCTGACGTTTTTGAATGCCAAAAATAGCAATTAAGACCTTTCCGAAAACCTTAGGGGCTATGATTTCCCAATTGCGAATCTTTTAGGCCACGTTTTAGTTACGAAAATCCGAGTGCACTCTTCAATCGACGCTGAAAGCCCAAGGCGAATTACCCTCCGCCGAACAGATATGTACTGAAACTTGTCGTTGGGTGCCCCTGTTTAAACAGCTCCTTCATTGCACATGTTTCTTTACCCTCGTGACAAGGGACCTAAGATTTAGAATAGTTAACAATTAGCTGTAATCCTAAGGCCGTAAACAACGTTCATTTTGTGGTAGCTAGTGATCGGTCGTCCTGAGTATTAAGAAATTTTAAGGATGGAGTGGCTTAACGTACTCCAAAATTCGAGACTAAATAAGGTGTATGTATGTTTACGTAAAATGCAGAGTTGAATGGGTCATACGTTTTGTCGAGTCTGGCCACCGGAAATTGTCTTGTGGATTTTCAATCTTCAATTTATGGCCTGTTTTTCCTTCTTCGTAACGTCCCGACTTCTAAGCGTGAGTCCACTTCTCCTGGCTAGCTGAACTTGCGACTTGACTCGAGTCTGGAAATTGCTCATCATCATCGCTCTCCTAATCCTCGTTATTTGTTTTCTTCCCTGTTTTTTTCTTGTGTGCTAATGGCGCTGAAGAAGAATGCAACACTCTTCATGCCTGCGAAAGTGATGGGAAAAAACTCAGCGTATCGGCATCAATCTATTTTGCCCAAAAGACGCTAAAACATGTTTGAAATGGTACAATTAAGACAAAACCAACCTTGTAGTGCCCTATCGCAGGCATCTCTTGTACTGCACATCCTATTCCAAGCATTTTCGAGACCCTCCTCCTCGACTTTACAGACACATTAATTTTATAATAGCACTCATGATGCTACATTTTCCTAAAAATACCGGGCTTAAGTAGCACAAAGCTGCGATTCGTATCGTCTTACTATTGAGTTGTATGCATTGAAAACGGGCCCTCTGCATGTTGAAAGACGATATGAGCCTTGAAAACCTGTTCTGCTTTTATAGAGACCAGACTTGTGAAATCTGCGTGAATAATTAAAGAGTAAACTTCGGAAATAATGAAAAAGGAACTCAACAGGGACTAAGTGACGCTTATATGGTCAATTGTGACAAATCAGCAGCTCCCGAATGCTTTCCAACGATCTGTCTAGACGAATCTTCTCGCCACTTCACTGCCGTGAATTTTAAGTCGCTACCATTGACAATGATCAGCAGATCATCAAATAACCTTGCAATCAACAACTATTCTATAGCAAACAATAAACCCGATAACGAAGCCACAATAACACTAGTATGTAATATAATTATTTATAAAATATTTAAGATAGTACGCGCCCACTCATTGATCAATAGGTGTGTTTAGATGAGAGTATGTAAACACGGTTGTGACGTTACGATATTATTCCCGGTACAATTTGAAAACATTTCAAAGCTTTCGCAAGACTCATAAAGCAATTTCGAGTACAAATATCAAGGAAATAAAAAAAAAAAAGAATATCCAAATTTCGATTTTGGGTTTAGCTATCTCTTCCCCCGTAAGCCCGAGGAAACAAAGCAAAAGAAAAACCACAGCGCTTTCCCTTCCTCGGTGATCGTGAGCTACATGACCTAAAGCGAAGCTAAGAGGGAAAAATGTGGAACAAAATAGGCAGTAAACGTTTTTCAAGGTAATTTTTGCATTAAGCACTACAATAAAATTCTCTATAAGACATTCTTTATTTAAAACAATGTACACTAAAACGTACACCAAACTAAACTTATATGCTACAGACTGTAAATGCTTCAAATCAAACTTTGCGCGGTCGATCGGTTGCCGTGTTTCGGCTGTCAAATTAGCGTAAAATGTATTTTCTCTGAGACCTTCTCAGCTTAAAAATATACTACAACCTGGATCCGCTGCTTGGGCTATGATTCCTATCCAGCAAAACTTCACAAGGCACGAAGAGCGATTCAACTTCTCAACCTTGTTCTCGGGCTGCCAATTCGGGCAAGTTCACGCCACTTTCAGAAGCGGTCAAGTACAGCGCAATTCATTTCCAGCTTAAATAAACTTCTCATCTTGAAGTTCTCTCCTTACCGATTCGTATATTTTCAGCATTTCTTCTGGTTCTCGCGGAGGGTTCGGTATTGCTCTGCACGATTTCAGAGGAATCACAGCTTTGATCAACATGGCGCTCGCATGAGGCTTGCCAAAAATTTTAACTTGATTTTGACTTTTATAACGCGAATTCTAATTGGTTCATGTGTTGTCAGTTACGCGTTATGATTGGCTAGTAGGAAATACGATTGTTCAGAGCGTGTATTGAGAAAATCTATTGCAATCAAGAAGTAAATAAACAAATGTTCCCTTCATTTGTCGAATTACTTTTTAGAAATATTTTATAAGAGCAATTGAGGACTTTTTTCCGTGTTTACATAGCCTCATATAAACACTCGGGGAATGGGAGAATTCTCGAAAGTTATGCAAACCCTCGACTGCGTCTCGAATTCTCCAAACCCCCCTCGTGTTTATAGCGGAGCTCCTGCGGCCCGAAGGTCCGCCAAGCGGAAAACCATACCTATAGAAACCCGTCAACTGCTTTTCTCATGGTAAAAATGGCTAGCGGTATTGCTCGTGGGCGCGTACGCACGACGACAACGACGACGACGGAGTCGCACAATAATTAATAATATCCTAATAATAATCATAATAATCCAACATGGCGGCCATACTCCACCTGGCCCAGCTGACCAGCTAGTTTACAGCGTACGTCTTTGATACTTGATATCCATTTTACAGCCAATTGACACCTGTCAAAACAAGGTATCCGCTGACTAGTGTCACGTGACCATATCGCGGGCTCAAGTTAAGATCTCATCGAGGTCAGCTGTTTTTTTGAAGTTGACCGCTGTCCAGGTACTTGCTTTCGATTGGATCGCAGACTCAACTCAGGTGTGGGACACCGAAACCTAAACGAGGCTTAATTTTTTCGCGGCTTTTTGCGGCTCGCAATTTCACATTCAGTTGGTTTCTTCATTTTGAGCAAACCAACTTCATCTTCTTCGATCGTAGTTTGTCTTTTAATTCGCGTAAAAGGCATGAAAATCAAGAACTTGTCCAAAGATACTCCGGAAGGTGAATTTTAAAGTGATAAAATGAACAGCGAAAGAGTTTTCAAACTTGGATCGATTGTGTGGTTGGAAAGAAAATAATTCAACGCTTCAAGGGCCTTCACTTTACCACGGAAACTTACATATCACCAAGAAAGGTCACTTAACAGTTTATCGGCATTAATGGGAGAAACGAGTAGCTCAAACTCTGTGGAAGAAGCTCTTTTTTTGGACAAACCGTTTGCTATTTTTCAGGATGTTTGTTTTTACTTTACTGAAGCTTACATATTTTCAAATGGTAGAAACCTCTACAACACAGGACAGTGAGGTAAATTAAATAAGTTGAAGCTTAACATTTGGTTTAATTGTTGTTACTTTTGTTCAGGAATGAAACTTGTATTTTTCTCTCGACTGGATGTAAATAACAATCATCTGTACGCAAAGAAGTAGTTGAATTGTTTGTGTGTTTTGGCGCGTTGTTTTGAGTGCAAGCGAACGAGTATTTTTACTCTGCTTGGCTGACTATTTTTCGACCTCGGTGCCTCAAGAAACTCGGTGTTAAGAAACTTTTGGCCTTATCTTATTAACACGTAATCGCAATGAGTCCTCGGCTAAATTAAACGATCACACAATTTCATCCAGTTGTCAAACATAAGGGGCCGACCATTTAACTCTTGAGGGGGGGAGGGGGGGAGAGTGATTTCTGGTCAGCAAAATTTTTTTTCTAGCAACATGGTGGGCAGGATATTTTTTCCCTTCGTGCTGTAATTTTTTCTATTACATTTGTGCTCCATGCAAACTTTTTCTTCCGACAAGCGCTTGCAGGAAATTTTTTTTCAAAATCACCCACCTCCCCATCCCCCTCAAGAGTTAAATGGTCGGCCATTAACGTTGGGAGGCTAAACGCACAAACAATGTTTGACGAAACACTAGACAGAGTGAGTCCACAGAACGATTTTTTGCGTATTATCGCTGAAATTTCGGCTTTATGTGGTTCATTTGGTTGCTTTTTACTGGCTGTGCACGTTTTGTTGGTTGAGGTGGCTAAATTAAACGATCAAACATTTGTTCGTAACGCGAAATGTTGGAAGAATAAATGCCATATGTTGAAAGAGGTGGCTAAACGGTCAAACACTTCGTGTATTGTTTTCTTGTAAAGTTTAATGTTTTAATGTTTTGAGATTTTTGAACCGCGGTCAGTTCCTGTTGACTGCTGTAAACATAAAATATTGGCGCAAGGAAGCCATGCGGTATTGCTCAATACCAGTAAAAAATAATAATCGTGGAGCTCCGCTTTTAGGCTTAGCTAAATCTATATATTATGAGGCTATGTAAACACGGAAAAAGTCCTCTATTGCTTAAATATTAATATATAATTATATTATATAGTTACAGTTTCAAGGAGAAGAATTAAATTAATATTTTAAAATTTCCGCCGAATCCGACAACTCAGTCCTTTCCGCCCTCATTAGAAAGAAACCTTCAGTCGACTGTCTCGCGGCACTGGAAGTTTCCCAAAAGGTTTTTCAGTAGTATAGTGTTTGGGGGTACGAAATCAATTGATCTCGTTTTCCCCAAACACTATTCTGGTCTCGTATTCTGGAATATATAGTTATTTAATTTGATGGAATATATAGTTATTTAATTTGATGGAATCTATAGTTGTTCAATCTGATGGAATATATAGTTATTTAATTTGATGGAATCTATAGTTGTTCAATCTGATGGAACCAAGGTCAGCACACTTCAAAAAATGCGTGACTTTCTCGGAAAAATCACCAAGCGTGACATTCTCGGAAAACAGGGAATGAGTCATCACCTATAGACGTCAGATTTTTCGCTTTTACACATGCGTATTATTTTTTATCTTTGTAAATTTCATTTATGTACCACAAGCATAAAAATGAAAATACAAACGAAAATATAAGGGTTGTTTCACACAGATAAAGAGTGGCTTGTATACATAGGATCTAACGATTGGAAAAAGCGGGGGCCTTTCGTTAGCGAAATGTATACAAGCCACCCCATGGAATAATGAAAAACCCCCGCCGTTATTCCATGGGTTGAAAAAATAAAAAAATAATAAAAAATGAAAAATAAAAAAATGAAAAATAAAAAAAAATGAAAAATAAATAAAAAATCACCCTTAGATGGTGTCGGATTGTTGGGTAGAGCTATAGTGGAAGCTTAGGCTTTGACAGAAGTGCCGGTTCAATCTCAAGCCGGAGGGTGAAAAAACAAATAATTGGCCCCAAGAGGGTCTGATAGGGCCAGAGCTCTGGTGGTGAGGTGGTGGGAATTCAAAAAAAATAAAACAAAAAAAAACCTCTCATGAGGGACGGGTGGTGATTCAAATTCCAAATTAAGTCCCTCATGAGAGGTTCTGGTGGCCACCAGTTTTGCTATTTTTTTTCTGCAGCTATAGGCGATGACTCATTCGAAAGGGAAACCCCCCAAAGAGGGCATTATTTTAAAACTCACAAAAATCATATGGCGTGACGTCAACAGCTAGATTTCATAATGTCCATAAGCAAAGCTTGTCACGCCATTATCATGAATATACCGCTTGTCGTCAAAGCAGCTGAGTGATACTTTATTTATCTCATAACTTCCAAGTTGATGGTTCTGACTTCTAATTGTTTTCATTCTATGATGCATCTGTTTATTATCAAATAGTGTCTCTTTATAATTTTCATGTTTGATGTTATTCTTAATAATATTCTTACTAATACCTTTTGCTGTCTTCCCTCCTTTCTGATCATCTTTAATATAGCTATACATCTTCGATCTCAGTCCTACGAATTCACGTATTGGGACTCCAGCAACCTCATCTTTCATCTTACCAATTACTTTTTTATTGGTCTTATCGGAGAATGGCGAGCTTTCAGGATATTCACTGTTATCGAATTTATTTTTATCCTTCCAGAAATTTCTATAGATGTCATGGGTTCCAATTTCATATGTCAGTGAGTCTGTGTCTGTGAATAATAATTTTGCTTCATCTCCATATTTCTCTTTGATGTAGTTGTAATGGAAATCGTACATCAGTGTCTTGCTAAGGTCTAGAATACACATCCCCACGTATGCTGGCCGGTTTAAAGTAAGTGTTTCTTTTATCTTATGAACAGCTACTAGATTTTCATCGAAGATTTTACTGCTAACATAAGTGGGTTTACTAGCTAATTTCAATAGCTTCTCCTCATCAGTCACCAATCAGACGTCTACTCGCTTTCTGAGGTTTTCCATCGTTTTGCCAAATACACTGTTATTCATCAGCTTGAAAAAGTCTTTCTCAAAGGCATTTTTAGCATTCTTACGTTTTTCAGTATTGAAATCAATATATTGCCTAAGCCACGCGGACTGATTGAATTCTAACACTCGATGGATTTTAGTTATTTTCAAACCGAGATCAGTATATAATTGGAGGTTCCTGTAATGGAGCACGTATTTTTCTTTGTTGCTTAATGTTGGTATCAGTTTATGTACCAGACCAGTTGATATTTTATATTTCTTTGCTATGTTTTTACAATAATCTGATAGCATGTCTTCAGTCACTTTGACCTTTTCCGGTGCCAGTGGATAGTCATTGTGAAGATCATGTAACTCTGGGGGTATTCTAAATCAACTTCAAGAATCAAACCTTTGTTGCTGTCTTCTTTATAGACAGCCAGGTCTAAATTATTGATCTGTTTTTGTGTCAACCATTTGAAACCACCGGTTGGTAAATATTGACTCATAGCCCAACCATACAAATTATTAGCATCAAGATACACGATGTACGTCGAGGGCGCCTTCTCGTCATACTCTTTCATGTATTTATTATTTGCTTTACCGTAACGGTTGGCTATATAGCTGATTCCTCCACGCATACCCTTTTCAATGAACTGGAACATATCAATGTCTGTCATCAATTCTAATTTTATGTCAGTCATTTTTAGCATGGCGTCCCAAGATAAACCGGGAGATGTGAAATAGTGACACGGGTCCAGTTTATAGTACTCAAGGCATGTTTTTCTGAAGTTTTCAAATACATCAGCCAGTAGGAGTACATCTGTTTTAAGGTACAGGTCATGATAATCACCCATGTTTTTCAAAGAGAATGTTTCCCACACTGTCTGAGCATGTGTGTAGTCTTCATCTGATATATGCGTATCACTCAGTATGCTATAGAATTCTTCTTTTGAGGGCAGCTTCTGATTGAATTGATCGAAACTGTCCATGTAGTCGTAAGGATAAACACCTTTCTGTGCCATCAGATTAAGATCCTTTCCCTTAAACTCTTGTGAGGTGTATTTTAAGGCTTCTCTAGGTAGATTGCCTACAAGTTTTTCCAAACTGGAGCTCATGAACTGGAAACTATCAATGAAGGTCAAGTGGTTACCAAGCATGAAAGCCATATACTTCTCCATGTTATTTGGGATAGCATTGATATTCATTTGACAGTCTTCACCTTTCATGTTTTTGTAAGTGTGCTTCTTAACAATAGCTCCAATCTCCTGCATAATAAAATGACTATCATAGCCTCTTAGATTGTGAAATATGACTGGTATTTTTATTTCTTCTGGGTTCACTCTGAGTTTCAGATTACAATCTTGGTGAGCAGAACCTCTGTATTTACCAGTGATGTGACAATGATCTCGGACTCTAATATCCTTTTCAGTATATTTCTTATCACAGATGTGACAAACTTTGGCTTTTCGGAATTTCTCTTCATCATCTTTAGTCATTTTCAATGGTTTGTTAAAATTTTTTTTCACAACATTCTTGCAATATTTGACCTCCTCCAGCATAGCTTTCATGAATTTGTACACAGCCTTTTCACCCCTGTATATTACTGCTGGTTTGCTGTATTTATCGTCATAGCAACAAACAACTTTATAGCCGTAGCCACAGTCAGTATGCTTTTGATAGGCTTCAGTATATGATTTATCACTGTTGGGTTGACAACCATGTATTTTCTCAGTTATGGCCTCAAAGTCAGCATATATAACAAATGGTACCCGCTGTTGTTTATGAAAGTTGTTGAATTTCAGTATGTTGTTATCTTTGTTTGGCATTTTTATTGCCTGTGTGCCATTTACTTGCATGCAGTTGTCCTTGTGATCATTCAACACCCTTTCAGAGCTGAAGCATTGAAGACAGTGCATACAAAAATGTTTTCTTTCTTTGTGCTTTGTTTGATTGTACATGAACTTATTGAAATCTTTGATCAGCACATAATGCTTGTTTTCATTTTCAGTTATTAGAAGCAGATTCAAGCAGTCTTCATATTTCTCTTTTGAAACAAAAATTGGATATGGCTGTCTATTCTCATAACCGAATACATTGATGTTGATCTCATTTTGTTTCTCTATCTTGTTGTAATGCTTGGTTGCAACTGGGAATTCAACCCTGTATAATCCAATTTTTCAATGTATTTTTTGTCAACTTTTTTAATCCTCTGTGGGTATTTCTCTTGTGGGTTCAGGTGTCTGATGTGACACCATCGGAAGCATTCATTATCCTCATTTTTCAAGTTAATCAAACCCTTTGCACTGTTTCTGAGTTCATTCGGTAGTTTAATGTATGAGGAGCCTCTCATTGGCGCATATTTCACAACATTAAGATAATGACTATCAACTGAATCAACAGTCCAACCTGAACCTTCAAATACCCAAACTGCAATCTTATTCATTATTTGGTCTTTAGACAACTGTAGTGATTCAGTTACTTCCAGATTATTCACAATTGTTTGAGCTACACTGTTGAAATATGCGGTTTTGTATTCTATTTCTCCGTCAGTCATTTTTGCAAATGTTACCTTGAGTGTTTCAACAAATTTGAGACCTTTAATTTCATTCAACAATTTTATAATATTATATGCAACAGCCTTTCTTGTGTTTTGCAGTTGCGCAAGCGGGTCTTTGTTATTTTTTATACTGATTTCAAAAGATTTTGTGAAACCTTTCAGAGCTTTCTCTGTTTGCTCTATTTTTGTTCTGGGTGTTGGAACCGGCACAGGCTTTTTGGATCTTGGGGCGGGAATTGGTCTCTTTTTCAATTGCTCTATTTCTTCCAACCATTCTTTTGGTGGGGCTGGTAATCTTTTTCTTTCGAAGTAATCAACCAATTCTTTCACAGTTGGTCTTTTCGTCCTTGGGGCGGGAATTGGTCTTGTTCTTGGTTTAGGTACAGGTTTTGTGTTAATAACTTTAGGCTTTTTCTGCTGCTTCAACAACAACTCGATTAGCTTAGATTTGCTCAATTTTTTAAGACTTTTCTTGTCCATATTACTATTAGTTTCGATAATTTTTTCCATTTATAATATATCTATAGTTATTATTTCTTTAATACATTTCCGTCTGCGTTTAAATATGGTTGAGAATTCAATTGATCCAATTACTGGATCCTTTTGAATTGTAATTATTGAAGAATATTTTTTTGATGTTTTTTTGTTTTAATATGACAAGATTTTCCTGCCATTGTGTAGTTACGTCCTGTCTTACATATGTTACAGTACCATTCTTTATTTAGCATATAGGTAGTCTTGTGTTTTTTTCTTTCCTCATCACTGAGAACTCTAGGCCTTCCCCGACCTCTCTTGACATTTTGATTCTCCATATGTAATCTATATATTTTTATTTTTATATCAATTTAATTTTCTTTTAAATCTTTCCTTCTTGATAAGTATAATTTGCTTTCTTCTAAGTATTTAGTTATTTCGTGATCAAATCTTCGAAACAATTGCTCATGATGTACTTACACTTATTTTTCTCATACATTTGCTTCATACTTTTTTGTTTATCTGACACTTGGTACACACCAGTAGGGCTTTTAAATTCAAGACATAGAGCATTGTATTTTTTCAGTTGGATTCATCAGCATTAAATCACATTGTCCAGCCATATATCCTTTATTATAACTTCTGATTCGCATGTTTGAGCTTATTTGATTTTCACCTAATCCCGCCACCATTAATGCACCTTCATATTTCTTTCTGATGAATGACACAATCTTGTAGTGCAGATCATCTTCACTTTCAATCATCAGCATGTTATTATTTCTGTTGTTGAACTGCTTGTGATATATTCGTTTTCTGACTAATGGTAAAACCTTTTTAGTAACCCAATGTTTAATTTCTTTGGCTTCTTGTTTTTTGGATGAGAATAAAAGTGAATGAAATCCCGTTTCATTTATAAAAAAACATTTGAAAGTTTTTTCGATTGCATCAGCAAAAATTGACTTTGTTTTGGAATTTATGGACAGTTTGAAGTCCAATAAGATTTTATCTTCAGAATCAATATGATCTCTGATTGCTTTTTGCGGATTTTTATAGTTGAGAATATTGGCAATGTCTCTACCTCTGAACCATATATCATTTTTATCATCAACATAACAGTCTATTGATGCATCTAATTCTTTGTTATCGTAGGAATATTTTTGCATTTGTATATTATATTATAGTAATTTATTTTTTTAATTCATTTTCGACCTGTGTTTAAATATAGTCAGGAATAATAATATTCTTGGCTACATAATAGCAAATGACAGTATGTACTACTGTAGGGTCTACTCACATATATGTTAGATAATTTTCTTTAAATCCTTAAACGGTATCCAACTGTCAAATTCGTCACTGTAACCCTTCCACTTCACCAAAGCTTGTTTCTTCTTGTAATCTCTGCGAATGACTTTATCAATACGGAAAACATCCTGTCTGGCTTTCAATAATTCAGCTTCATAAAAACTCTCTTCAATATCTTCACCTTTCAGATCCTTTATTTTGTATGTTATTGGATTAGTGTACTGGATCTTATCAACTGTAAACACTTCTTCAGTCCAATTTGGTGTATAGCCCTTGTCGAACACATTCCGTTTATACTTAGATATTCGAACCTTATCACCTATTTTGAATTTCGGTTTCTGTTTTAATGTTTTCATATCACCATACAAATTGAAGTAAACAGTTCCTTCATTCCTCTTATCAGATGCTTCAACGGGTGTCATCTTTATGCTTGAATGTTTGGTATTATTATACTGTTTCCCTAATTTTGGTAACATGTCTAAATACTGTGTATTACCTTGAACTGTGAACTGCTTCCACATTTTGGATTTAATTGTCCTATTCCATCTTTCAACTACTGATGACTTCTCTTCATTCTCAGTTGAGTACATCTGTACACTATGTTTCCCTAGCAAGTCCTTCAAGTGTTTGTTGTAAAACTCTTTTCCCTTGTCGACCCATAAATACTGTGGTTTTCTGCCTTCCTTGAATATTGTTTTGAATGCTTCAGTGACAGATTCACCTTTCTTATCCTTCAATGGGACAATCCAACCGTATTTGCTGAAGACATCAATAACCATGAGAAGATATCGATAACCTTTATTCCATTTACTGAACTGTTGCATTTCAACTAGATCACTTGCCCATATTTCATCAATTTTATTTACAATCACACGCCGCCGAGTGAAATTTCGTTTTATGGGTGCATGTAATTCATCAGCTAGTTTTTCTTGCCAGTTTTCTTCACTCGACGGCTTTTTCCGTTTTTTGAAACACCGAGACCAAGTTTCTGTTTTTTGTCAATTAAGAATCTGGCTGTTTGACCCCATTTTGGCATCTCACCATATGGTATTTGATCTAGTGACTCGACCATTGTTCTATCATATTCACCTTTATTTTTTCCCATATCATAACAAATATCATGATAAGCTGCTATTTCATCCACCTTATTGTAAGGTTGTACATTCCATTTCAAGACCTCACCAGTATTTGGATCATATTCCAACTGTTCATGCAATGGATTGTATGGTCCCATATACTTATACTTACTTGGAGTCCAACCTGCTTTTGGTTTAGGAAGCTTGCCAATTACCTTATGGATATCAATCGCGCCTCCCATTTTATTGATTTTAGCTACCCATTTTTGTATATCTTCTGGTTTTGCATACATGATATCTCCAAGCAATGAGCCACCACGTGTATAATCAACTCCAGCAATATCTGTTTTATACATTTTTTTCTTGTCAGAGCGTTTGGGTCTAATAGCAGTGCTCAATTGCATTAAGCCTTCTTTACCAACCTTTGTGATTGCAGGCTTTGCGAGGGAAAGTCCTTTGTTAATTAATTTCTTTTGCAGCTTTGGATTTCTCATTGCTTCAGAAGCATAATATCTACCCATTTCAACACCCTTCTTCGCTAAATAAGGGACTCCATGTTCTAAGAATCCTGTTAGCGCCATATCTGCGGCTGAATCTAGTATGCCCGCCCCTTCAGACGGGCTATTCAGTTTCCCCGATTTCTGACAAATTTAGTCTTTGTGATTCCACATTCAGCACAAGTACATTTCATCACAGTTCGACCATTTTTTGTCTTTTGATATCTTTCACTTCCTGGTACACATTCAGTGACTTTCTTCTGTTTCACACAATATGATTTTACCATTATACATATTGGTTAGATATTTTCTTTGAAAACTTGTTTCACTTCACATATTATTATAACATCTTCGCCGAATTGGTTCTTGAGTACTATCATTATCTTGTCATTACGAACTACAACAGGTGTTCCAACAACTTGCACAATAATTGTTTCCATATAATTTAGTTAGATATTTTCAAAGTAATCTATAATGAATCTGTGATTGACTCTTGTGTCTGTTGGATCAAATTCAGCATTATGTATTGTATTAAGAATGGATCTGCCTTTTTGTCTCTCAAGAAGATAGTACAAACACCAATATCCACACAAGACTGAATCTCTTTCTTGTATCTCATCTCCAGAGTATTCAAGTTGTTTTCCACTTGTAGCCATGTATTTCTGTACTTCTGTTGGCATCATTAAACCAAATGAGTCGAAGTATTCACAGTATTTATCATTTTTGAAATTCCTATAACAAACCCAATGAGTACCTGGTCCAATTTTGGAATCAAGATTGACTATCCCACATTCATTGTTTTTTATTTGTCTCGGCAGGTTGTCTCTTGAAAATACTCCTCTAAAATGTTTTATTCCAAGTTGTTTCACCCAATTGATTAAATCAAAGTTGGATAAGGGTTTATTTACAAAATGGTTCCTAGTATGGGGATTGAATTGAATGGACTGTTTTTGCCTAGTAGAAGTCCTTTTCCTTTGGTTTTTCTTTTTTTTTTCATTCCCATACCTATTGGGTTATCCCATGTACCAAAAACAGGAGGGGATTGCCATGGAATCATAGCATGTTTCCCACCTCTTTTTTTCATAATATGATCTGGAACGTGAACATCTAATGACCGTCTTGGACGGCTGCTTTCAACATGCAAACCTTTTCCAGTTAATTTTCTGATTGCTTCTATGGCTAAAGGAATACCAATGCTTGCAAGAATTGACGCAATCCCCCGTCCAGTCTGCGCTTTTGTGGGTCTGATAACAACATCACCACCAGACTGCAATTTGCTCATTATCTGTGATAGCTGTCCTTTTGTGAGCAAGTTACCTAAGCTCAGTAATTGAGGCAGATTATTATTAGGAATCATAAAACCACCTGTTTGTCCACTTCCTTTCTTGCTGCCAAATAATTTGTCAATACCAAGACTACCAAGTTGACTTATTGCACCTGTAGCCAACGCTGGGATAGCTTTTGATGCAGCTCTGGTAGCATAAGGCAGAAGTTTAGTTCCAAGTGAAAAAAGACTGGACCAAAGAGAACCTCCTTCTTGGACTGATTTTCTGATCTGTGCTTTGGACATCTTTACATCAGCACCTGTTCCATTTCTCTGTGCTTTGGCTAATTTTTTTATCTGTGTTTTTGTCAACATCATTTGATCACCTCCAGTGAGATCTCCATGTGCAAGTCTCAATGTTACCGGTGAATTTTTTTGTATAGCTTTTGCAAGCCTTTCCTTCTGACTTCCTGAAAGTCTTACTCCATGAGGATGATAAGTAGTCATATAATATATGTTTATACTAAATTGTATTTAATACAAACAATCATTTAATTTAATTATTTAATTATTTAATTATTTAATTTATTTAATTATTTAATTTAATTAATTATTTCCAATTAATTATTTAATTTACATTGATCTCAGAATTAATTTTCCATCAGTCTTTCTCATCTCAATATCCTGCTCATAGAGGACCAGTGCATACACACTGTAATCAGCATTTGTTGCAGCACTCAAAGTGTATTTGAAAGTCAGTTTTGTCATTCCATCTTTAATATCCTGTTTCTGTTTTGTCAGATCGAAATAAACAAAAGGGAATATTGTACCGAAATTGCCCCTGTTAAGAAGGGTACTGTCACTGAAATCATTAACCGCATGAACATATTTCAAAACATCTCTAAATACTCTTGTTGGTTCTGTTGATGGTTTATAACGAAGCTCTGGATAATCATTTCCGTTGCCAACCTCAAGATAACAATCAGTTAAAGTTCGGTTATTTGCAACTGAGAATGTGTTGTACAAGAATTTATTGGCTGTCTGAGACGAATCATTGGCATCATTGATGATGAATACAAAGACATGCCTGGGTTTGTTTATTGCTGTGGAAATACGGAAATTGGCAGTCTGTTGTCTTGTTGAATTGCCTCTCTCAATCAATTCTCTCATGTAAGTCCACTTTCTGTTGTCAAGATACTTGCTCATGTATAAGGACTTTCCCGCAGAATTGAAAACAATGCGAGGAACTATTAGCTGGAATTTAGTTAGTACCACACGGCAATCATCGGCAGCTTGCCAAATCAAATTGGCATCACTCTCAAGTTTCAATTTCACCTCTACTTTTGAGTTAGGCATAAGTTCATCCCAAAAGCTCTTGAAAAAACCGTATCTGTTCAATGCAAGCTCTGCATTTACTTTACCGGCTGCACCATTCAACAGTGCTTTGCGAGCTGCGAAACCTTTGTTATAATTAGCCGCCTGGCCAACTCTGTCTTCAGCTTGTCTTTTGTCGTCAAGATAGAAGAACTCATTGGTTCCCTGACTTACAGCATAACCCTGTGAATACTCAAGCAATGACTTAATATTTGTGGCTTGGTTGGCATCTCTGCACTCATAAACATCAAGACCATTCATTTTTACATTAATGGTGTTAATAAGAGCGTGAACTGAATTAACAATACCATTTCGATCGTCAGCAGCAATGTCAGCTCCATCTGCAAGTTTCTTTACAATGAAATCGACATTAAAACGGGCATTATACCAGTCAAATGGTGTAGTCTCTCCACTGTTATCAACAATGAAACGGTAACCTGTTTTACTCTGATGAGCATTGTTTGCTACTACAGTATTAAGTGCTGTCTCTAGTTCGAACACTACATCTTCATATCTTTCGATATATTTTGAGTCACGATAGTTTGACATATATTATTGTGTTAGATAAAAGTTATTTTATTTTACGAGGTCGACCTCTCTTTCTTTTGATTAAACCACCAGTCTGGCTCACACTCTCAGTTCCACTCTTGTTTCTCTTTTTCTTGCTTAAAAGTTCTATGATTTTGTCACCGGCTTTTTTACCTACATGTTCACTAATTGTTGTGGCTGCTTTTTTTCCAGCTGTTTTGATGATGTCAGTAATAACACCTTCACCACGTTGTTCATATTTTTTAAACTCGAACCGTTTCATATACTATTAGGTTTTATAATTATGTCTCTCTCAAGAATAACTCAATATACCAATCTATCCCATTCAAATCGACTGGAGCTCCAGAAGAGTCTGTGACATAAAAGCGTATTGAGCTGATATTATGTGTTGAGATATCATTCCATTTAAGAAAAAGAGGTTTGTAAGTGAAAGGTAAACTTCTGACTAGATTTGTGACTGGAATAACAGCGATTGTATTTGTGCTATTTCCATCAACAATGCTATCTGTCACCAAATCACAATTGATATAAATTTCATCTACTCCTCTTGTAATATCAGGTAGATTTGTTCCATATTCTGTGACTGAAATTAATTTTGAATCAAAACCGATACGTTTTCTGAAATCATTATTTCTCAGATCCACTCTATAGTTTTCATCAAGTTCAATCAAAATGCGATATGTTGACAAAACGAAATAAATGTTAATACCATACTTGAATTTTGATTTGTCTGTTTCAGATGGATTCAGTACATGGCTATTTTTTCTCATATACTTATGAATGTAACTATCGATATCGTCGTATGAATACATCCCGTTAACGAATGTTATTGTTTCCCAGTTTACACCTTTGTCATAGCTGTATTTGATTTGATTATTCCCATAAATATCTCTGATATTGTACCAACTGTATGTCATATTGATGGAATCCACAGCTATTTTATATTTTAAATCATTCTTTAATTTAATAGGTGTATTGAATCTTTTTTTAAAATCATGACTCTTACTAACACCAATTTTGTCTCTGTTTTTACTGTTGAATCGTAATGAAATTTCTGTCATATACTTTTACATTAGATATTTCATCATTATTTTATTTAGCTCACCGGTTTTCAGGATTCCCAGTCTGTTTAATGTATGCAATATTTTTGTGAATTCATTTCTTACACCCATGCTGTTGTTGCCGGCTGAAATAGATCCACCAAGTAACTGTAGTCTTGAAAGCATGTCACCCAAAAATGCATCCCTTGAACCCATTCCTTTCCCTGTTTTGTATTTGTAAGAAGCTAATACATCATCAATCGTTTCTCTGTATTTCTTCAAAGTTTGTATTTCTCTTTTATGAGATTCATTTTCTTCTGGAGTGATTGATTTTTTTTTCTTCTTCCCATATTCTGGGCTATTTCTTTAGCTTTTTTCTTTTCCTCGGCAAGTTTTTGTGGGGTGACTTGAGTCAAATCGCCTGGTTTCAAAAGCCTGTTATTTTTTAATATAATTCTGTCATCTTTATCGAAATAGTTATCGATCGATAATATGTTGGGTGTCCGATCCTCTTTTTCAGATGCTTCAATGGCTCTAGGAAGTTCCGTTCCCATTGTAATAGCTCTTCTATTAGCTTCAATAACATCATCAAGTCCTTGTGTTAAAGCCTGTTGATTTTTTTTCAACTGTTTAATGACTTCATCCTGTTCTTTGTCGACACTTTCTTTCACACTCTTCTGGACATCAATAGAGGGTTTCAGTAATTCTGATGTTGTATCATATGCATCCTGTTTTCTGTATTCATAAGTCTTGATAACATCACGAACTTCTCTTGTTTTGTTTCCGGCTTCAATTCCACTTTTTAGAAGCCTTTTCATTCGTTCTATATCCATATACAATTGTGTTAGACTAATCTAAACTATTTACATATGGAAATCCCTAATTATGATATTCAGGGTTTAAAGAATTCATTCAGACAGTTGTATCCGTATATGCCAAAAGACACTTTCAGGATGCTGCTGGCTGGTAATTCTGGATCTGGAAAGACAACATTGTTCATGCATCTGATTATGGAACCATTGGTTTATTATGATCAGATACATCTTTATGCAAAAAATTTGGATCAAGACAAGTACAAATATCTTCGGAAAGTAATGGATGAAATAAGCAGTCACATTGGATATCCTGCCTTGGTTTGCAGTCAAGAAGAGATATTGCCAGTTGAACAAATAAAAGACACAAATTTGCAGCGATTGGTTGTTTTTGATGATTTCGTGACTGACAAGAAACAAGATCAAATAATCAGCTATTTCATTCAGGGGAGACACAAGAACTGTTCAGTCATATATCTCACACAATCATTCTATGGATGCCCAAAATCAATCAGACTCAATTGCAGTCACTTCTGCCTTTATGATTTCCCATCCTCAAGAGAAAGAAACTTGATTGCACAAGAACTTGGAATAGACAAGAAGAAATACATTGAAGCCACCAAGAAACCTTATTCCTTCTGTTATGTTGACAAGCCGATGAAGACAATCAAGAGAAATTTTTATGGTGCTGTTTAATCTAATCTAATATTATATGGCAATCAATAATTTCCAAGATGTTGAAAAACAGGAGAATCCAAAAACAGAAAGAATCGAAAAATTAACTTCAATCAAACCTGACGCTGCTGTTGAAACACCATTTGAAATCGCTGAAAAAATCAAAATGGAAGTATACAGGAGGACACAAAAAGTATTGAAAAACAATAAGAGACTACCTGTCATCTATGAAACCAAACCATCTGAATTCTTTGAACATGATGATGACAGCAGTAGTGATGAAGAAGATTAATCTAACAAGATTGTATAATGGGAGTTTTTAATGCTCAAATAAATCAAGATAAAACAGAAACTGGAACTGGTGAAAGAGGCCCAGCTGGTCCAATTGGTCCCAAAGGTGAAAAAGGTGATAGAGGTCCAAAAGGTAATACAGGTGCAATTGGTCCAAAAGGAGCTACTGGAGCTGTTGGTCCCAAAGGTGATGGATTCAAATTAACACAAGATGGTAATTATGACATTGAAAACAAAAAAATTAGTAATGTAGCAGACCCAACTTCTGACAAAGATACCACCAATATGAGATATGTCAATGATGCTGTGTTGTCTATTGAAGGAACACGTGTTAATCCATTCAAATTTCTTCTTGAAGATATATCGAAAACAACTGTCGTCAGGGATGCTAATAATCTGCAATTAGAAGACTATAATAAAAGCCCTTACTCAATAAATAAAAAAGCCTTGTCTTTTGTTATTCCTACTGCTGGTCTTACAACTGTTCTTCGTTTTGATCTGACACAATTGGAAGTTTCAAAGTACACTTTAGTTGTTGAGTTTTATACTGATGGTAACCCAAATAATGCAACAGTCGATGACGACAATCTGTCATCTAATTTAATTGAAAGAAAGGATTCAATAAAAAGAGCATTTCCAAAGACTCATCTTGTTGATGGTTATCTTAAGAGAATATTCTTCCTTGAAAAAACAAGTCATGGTTCCACATCAATGGAGTTATTGTTGATTTCACCATATTTACAAAATAATGCCAAACATCATGTCATAGTTTATGGTGTTTATGGATTTTCTAATATCATTTTATCACATATTCACGACCCAGCTTTTGAAATAGAAGAAGGAAGAATTGTATTTAATAATGAGGTTAAAATGAGTTTTCATAGAATAGTCAATGTTGGACGCCCTATACTTCCACAAGACTGCGCAACTAGAAAATACGTTGATGATGGTGTAATAGGTAAAGCTGATAAAATATATCTCAATAATAACTTTGTGAAAAAAGATGGAAGCGTTGCAATGACTTCTGATTTGAATCTTGGAGGTAACAAATTGACTAATGTAGCAGCGCCAACAGCAAACAATGATTCAGCCACAAAGGGGTATGTTGATACTGAAATTGCTGGAATTACTGGCATTGATGTTTCACCATTTCTTAAAAAAGATGGAAGTGTTGCAATGACCGGTGATCTTGTCATGGGTGACAATAACATAACAAATGTTGGATCTCCAAACTCTGATAAAGATTCTGCCAACAAAAAGTATGTTGATGACCTTGTTCTTTCAGTATCTGGTACTCAACGCAACCCATTCGCTTTTCTGTTGAAAGATATTTCCAAGTCAACAGGGACACAAAATGTTAATAGCCTCCAAATTGAAGATTTTAACAGATCACCATATCATATCAACAAGTCATCATTGTCTTTTTTGATTCCAACAAGTGGCAGATTTACATCCAAAATTCGTTTTAATGTGACATCATTGAGAAATGGACTGTATACATTTGTTACAGAGTTTTACTCACCATCAGACCCACACCAAGTCACAATTGGGCTTGATCTTCGCACATTGAACATACGTGAAGCCGGACAACCGTTTCAACAACCTTTTCTTAGAACCCAGCATGTTGATGGTTATATGAAGAAGGTTTTCCAAATCGAAAAAACTGGTGGTGGTCAAGCGTCAATTGAGGTTATACTTTTAGCCACAGCTCCATCTATTAACATCAAAACACATATCATCGTTTATGGGGTATATGGCTATCATACCAATTTATCTTACTTTGTTCATGACCCAGCTTATGAAATCAAAAACGGTCAAATTGCGTTTGGTGGTAATGTTGACATGAAATTGAACAAGATCATCAACCTACAGGATAACCCCTCAAACCCACAAGATGCTGTAAACAAAAGTTATGTAGACCAGAGGTTGCAAACCAAACTCGATACGATTGCACAACAAAATCTAAATATGAACAACAATGCCATTACTGATCTTGCTCCACCCGTCAACGCAGACGATGCGGTGACAAAAAGGTATACTGACGAATATTTTCTCCGACGAGACGGTTCGACTGCAATGTATGACGATTTGTCGATGGGTGGAAATAAAGTGACGAATTTAGCGGATGTGGTGAATGAAAATGATGCAGTGAACTTCAGAGTTTTAAATCGAGCTTCACAAACCATTAGAGCAAACACTTTATTATTGAATGGAACAAATGCGATGGCAGCGGATATGAAACTTGGAGGGCATAAAATCATTGACTTAAAAGAAGGAACAAATAAAACCGATGCCGTAAATTTAGATCAATTAGAAAAAAGTCATATTTCATCTGCTTCTCATCCAAAGAATGCTTTCAAATATTTGATGAATGATATCGATGAAATTAGCACTGAATATGGCTTGACAGTTAATGGATATGTCAATTTACCTCGTTCACCACATTTGATTTCAAAAAAGGTCATTGATATAGACTTGAATAAAGAATCTGAAGATACTTACAGAGCCAAAATTGGATTCAATATGTATACAATAAAAGATGGAACATACACTTTCATTCTCGAATGGCTATTTCCTGATTATGAAGGAATGAGTCTTAGTAGTGTAACATTCAGTTCAACTAGTGGAATTTCAATTCATAAAACCGTAGGGAGAAAATTTGACAACAGAAATGAAGATCATTCGAGATATTTATTATGGTTTGAAAAACCTTCAGCAAGTTCACCACCTGAATATTTATATTGTACGATTAATATTAATGCTAACCCAACTTATCCAAATAAGTACAAAGTTCATTGTGTTGTATATGGTATTGGTTTTGAAGCAGTAGACGTTCCATCAAGTGTTTACGACTTCTCTGAACCTTTCAAAATCGTGAATGAAACAATACAATTACAAACTGATTTAGATTTGAATGGTTTTGATGTGAAAGAATATGAAAATTGGTTGTTTGGTGGAGACAATGGCGAATTGACAATGCTGAATAATATTAATATGAACAGCTATTTAATAAAAGAGGCTAAACTTGGTGGTGATTTAAATCTGAATGGCTATAGAATTCATAATAATAGTTTGAATCTATTTCGTTCAAGCGTTACAGGTGTAACTATGGAAACAGCTTTCGATTTCGGTGGATTTGCTCTTTACAGGCCGAAATTAGGAGGTGATCTAAATTTGAATGGGAATAATATAATTGGTCAAATACAATATTTAAATTGCTCTGTCAAGGCAAAAAGAGGACATGATAAGAATGCTTTAAAGCCTGTATTGATAAATGGCTCTGATTTTTTAGTCATTCATAACAATAACTTTTATATTAAGAAAATGTATATCATACAAGGAACAAAACCCGGAATATTTTATTTCAAGACAAAAGCTGAAGGTGGTGGGCCTTTGCCATTACCAGCAACTATTTATGAACACAGACAATCTTCTTTGAGTAGAAACATCACAACGGTCAACATCAACAAATCATTATCGAGAGGCTATTTAATCATTGATTATTCACATCCTAATACAGGTGCATTTGATACAACATTCACACTTGAAGTGGTCATGAATTAATCTAAATTAATATTATAATGGGAGTTTTCAATCATTCACTAAATCAAGACAATAAAGGTGATAAAGGTGATATAGGTCTAATTGGTCCACAAGGCCCACAAGGCCCACAGGGTCCACAAGATGATGGATTTACATTAACACAAGATGGGCATTTTGATATTGGAGGAAATAAAATAACTAATGTTGATGAAGGAACATCAGATGATGATTGTGTAACAAAAAAACAACTAGATTTGAAGTTAGATAGAGCAACTTTTGTTATTTCAAATTCACTGCCTGGTATACCTGTTCTTGATGGAATTTCAATTGCTTTGATACCATCTCTGTCTGTATTGACAACTGATGCTGATGATAGAGTTTCTAGTTGGCTGGATCCTGTTAATAATGTCACTTTTACACAAACTTCTAATTCGAAAAAACCATTGTTACTGAGAGATTCAGTCAAGAAAAAGTTTTTCATACGTTTTGATGGCAGTGATGACTACTTGGAGAACAGTTCATTTGATGTTTCTAAAGTTGCTGGACAGAGTGGAAATACTTGTACTGTTATAATCATTGCAAACACAAAACAAACAAAATATCAATCACAATTTCAATGGGGCAAGGGTGCTGTTAGATTTGGTGTTCATCTGCCTTGGAGTAGTGGAGCATGTTATATTGATTTCGGTTCTACATTAAATGGAAGACTTGCTGTTTCTTCTTTGGCTAATCTGACGGGAAATATTGAAGTTTTTGCTGTTCGAGTCGATGGTCATAATATGGAATTTTTCAGAGGTATTTCATCAATGACACCAGTTGGAACAGGATCAATTTCAGCAACATTGACTGGTAGTGCACAAGAAATGTTTATTGGTTGTCAAGTTCATACAGATGGTTCTGCAATTAATTTTTGTGAAATGGATCTTTATGCTTTTGCTGTTTGGCAGAAATCACTAACTAACCAAGAACTGAGAAATATGTATCGTTTCATTGAAGATTATTTTGATCTTTAAATTTTTGTCTAAACAACTGATATATGAAAGACTTATTGAGATATGTATCTTATGTTTTCAAGATTTACAAAAAAGACTACCCCAATTTAGATGATTCTATATTAAAATCCTGTCTTGTATACAAATTTTTATACCACAAGCATTTCAAAGGATATATTACTATAGATGATATCATAAAATCTCACACAGACATAGGCCTTATTGGTCCCGGAAGCGGTTGTTTATCAAACTTCTTAGAACATACTCTTGGTTGGATTGATGTATTACAGACTCATGCTATCCTCCATGATGCATATGGAAGATTTTACAATGATTATTCATTGGGCCGTGGATATAGTTATGCCATATCTAAGCACCTCACAACAAAGCGAAGAAAAAGATCTCCATTATGCGGCCAGATATCTGGAATACTGTATTGTATTTTTAATAGAATTATTGTATAAATGATATATATGTCAGTCAAACGTAAGAATATATTCAACTGGAATCATATTTCAGATGAATTAACAGAAGATCAGGTAAATGAATTAAAATCCTATTACCGAACATATCACAGAAAGTGTTGGGCTCATAAACAGGCGGTTAAACGGTTCAAAAAATGGAAATTAGCTGGTAATTCAGCGTCTATTATATTTGCAACAGGTGGTCTTGCTGCAAGCGTGGCAACCGGTGGTGTTAGTTTGGTAGCCATCAGTACAGCATCACTTTTCATACAAGGGTGGATGAAGCATAAAAACCTAGATTTGAAAATCCAGAATTGCACATATGCTTATCAAAGCTATCAACATCTACTCAATTCAATAAAAGACAAGTTGAGAAGTGGTGATTTTGATGCTTTAAGTATACAAATCTCAATGAAGAATATCGATGATTACGTGACTGATAATAGTCCAATTATTGATAAGTACCTACTGAAATATGATGAAAAATTCACTGCTTGATAATACGAATAATCTTATCAAATCTCAACAATAGAATCTCAAATCAATATTGATCATAAAATTTTAATGTCTTCTTTGATCTTACTATTATTTCATCAAATGGTAGATCAAGCATTATGAATATTTGCTTAAGCATAAATTTGGTGCTTATCATTCTTTTACGATTCTTATTCACCGAAGGGAGGATAGTGTCTATCTCTTCGAATATTTTCAATATTTTACCCTTATCTTTTACTGAAATTTGAAATCTATTCTTGCTACATATACCATTTATCACGTTTTCAATATGGTACTTCCGATGATATACAGATTTTCGCTTTATTTTATACATATTATTATGAAAGTCAACGTACTCTTTACAATAATCATAACCATGAACTGAACCACAATTTAGACAAACATTTTCACCATTATCATTAAATAATTCCTGTTTATCACAGCAAGGTGCTTTCACACTTTTAACAACTTTGACCAATAGCTGATCACAAAAATAACATGACAATTCTCCCATATTTTCCAATTCATTGTGAATTACTGAATTACAACTCATTTCTATACTATTATATGAGATTTTATTTTTATGTAACAATCAGATGGTTCCACATGAGAAATAATAGCTATAGGCGATGACTCATTCCCTGTTTTCCGAGAATGTCACGCTTGGTGATTTTTCCGAGAATGTCACGCATTTTAATAAACTATAGATGAAGTGTGCAGACCTTGGTTCCATCAGATTGAACAACTATAGATTCCATCAAATTAAATAACTATATATTCCATCAAATTAAATAACTATATATTCCAGAATACGAGACCAGAATAGTGTTTGGGGAAAACGAGATCAATTGATTTCGTACCCCCAAACACTATACTACTTTTTTCCTAATGACGACGGAAATGACGGATTTTACGGATTTCGCGGAAATTGTTAGCTTGATTTTATCATTTTCTCTCTTTTCTCAATTTCTTTAGGAACAGTTTGGCCCGTTTGGCTTTCTTCTGTTTTAATTTCCTCCATAAAGAACGGTTTGATAGTACGTTGAATTGCAACTTGCATGTCAGTCTCTACAGGATTTTGCAATGTGGTGAGACAGAAATATGAAATCATATCACCAATTTAACGGGTTTCACGCAGCAGCTTAAAGGCAAATCAAGTCATTTGTTTCACAGATAATGTTCACATACTGCGAGGGAACAAGGAAGTTTGGGAAACGTTCTTCTTCTTCTTCTTCTTCTTCTTCTTCTTTTTCTTCGACGTCTCCTTCTTTTTCTGTTTTTGGTTTTTCTATTTTTCTTTCTTTAATTGAGATAAGAATGTCTACACGTACCTGTTTCAGATTGTATGAAAATTGTGTTAGTGAAGGTGGCAGACTTAGAACTGCCGTGACGTTTCTCCAATAATCTGGTTTCTTCTAAAGTAAACAAAGGAAAATCAAAATTAGTGCTGGTTTTGTATCTGGTTCTTAAGTTTGTTGATAATAACCAAACCTCGCAGAACAAATCGTTGTACTGTGAAAATCCTTGAAGAAATGAAAACTCTTGATGACAACCAAAATTTACAATGAGAAGGATTAAGAATATTTTTTCACTGAAATAAGTTTTATTTCTAACTACAGATCGGCCTGAGTTTACAGCTCAGCCACTAAGCCAGGCCGTAAGAGAGGGAAATAACGTCAAATTATCCTGTAACGCCAATGGAAATCCAGGACCGGCGTCATGGATAAAAGATGGAACAACTGTTAATACGAACGCCAATCCCAGGATCACTTTATCATCGCAAAACAGGGAGCTGACTATAAGCAATGTGACTAGGAGAGACAGCGGACAATACCGATGCATTGCAAACAATGATCAGGGGACGGTTATTTTCAGTGCTGCTACCCTTGATGTGCAGTGTAAGTAATATGTTTTACCATTCTTGTTGTTGTTGTTGTTGTTGTTGCTGTACTTCTTCTTGTTGTTCTCATTCTTTTTATCCTTCCTCTTCTTCCCTCTTCTAGTTGTTTTTCTTGTTCTTGTTCTTCTTTGTCCACGCCGTCGTCGTAGTTGACGTGTTCTTCGTTTTTTTCTTTTTTTTTGTCTTTTATTTTAATCGTGATTAGAGTGTCTAAACGTACCGGTTTTAGCTTGTATGAAAATGGCGTTACTAAAACTGGCAGACTTTAAATTGCCATAGCGTTTTCTCAATATGTAGTTCCTCCTAACGTAGAACAAATTAAAATCAAAGTTTTGAGCTGGTTTTCTTTCCTTCGCCAAAGTAAGTCGTTAATAGCCAAACGTCCTAAGGCAAATGGTCGGTTTCCACTGTACTATGAAAATCCTTGATAATGATACCCAAAATTTGCAATGAGACATTTCTGCATGAGATCAACGATATGTCTTTTTTAATAAAATCAGTTATGTTTTTTCTTAACACAGATCCGCCTGAATTTACAGCAAAGCCACAGAGTCAGATAGTAAGCGAAGGAAACAGCGTCACATTATCCTGTAACGCCAGTGGAAATCCACGACCGACTTTTTCATGGACTAGAGATGGAATAACTGTGAATACGAATGCCAATCCCAGGGTCACTTTATCATCGCAAAACAAGGAGTTGACTATAAGCAATGTGAATAGAACAGACAGCGGACAATACCAATGCAGTGCAACCAACGCTCAGGGGACGGTTAACTCCAATGCTGCTACCCTTAATGTGCAGTGTAAGTACTGTGTTATATCATTCTTCTTTTTCTTGTTGTAATTTTTCTTTTTCTTCTTCCTCTACGTTTCCCTAAATTTTTATTTTCATGTTTCAACATGTTTTAGAAGGATTTTGTCAACCCAATTTTGGCTGTTGTTTATATTCAGCACAGAGATTCTTAAGAGGCTTTGGTATGTTTTCTTGATCCATTAACTGGCTTTTAAACTGACTTTTAGTTTATTGGTACTGTTCTTATTTTTCTTAGGGAACGTTCCCATTATGGGACGAATGTTCCTATTTGGAGTGGTCCTATAGTATGAAAAGGAACAAATTGTTGTGAAAATAGGAACAAAGTGTACATTTGAAGCTAAAAAGGAATCATTTGTTCCGAATTTTTAACGTTGATAGGAACGTTTTGTTCCGAAATGAGTCACTTAGGAACACGTGTTCCCATTGGTATTGTTCCTCCTTTTATAATTTTGGTCCTTTTTATTCACTTGAGGAACAACTGTTCCTGTTAGTGCGTTCCCTATCAGAATAAGTGTTCCTTTTTGCTGGCGGGGGAAACTTTCGTGGAACAATCTGTTCCTAACCATTAGTTCCCATTGATGTAAAATGTTCCTATTAAGAAAATGGCTTTTCTTTTGTACATCTGTTCAACCGAACCTTTCTTCTAGTCCTACCATGTATGGTTTCGGTGCTTTTGAATCGAAAACGTTTGGTGTAGTGTTTGAAGTTTGGAGGTTTTTTTTAAGCTTGAGGCAACACGAAACAGAGTCAATAGTAGATTCTAAAAAGACTTTTCGAGGCGCTTTTTAACTTGTCTGGACAAGCTAAGGCTGAACACCATCGCACCAACGCCATACTAATGGTATACCAAATTCGCTAAGGAATAATGAACAGTGGCATGCGGAGGCATGCCTCAGCAAGGTTGAACTTGCACAATGCAGACATTGTTGTAGGCGTGCACAAGCTTGCCCGGGCAGGCCCGAACCCATTTGGGATGTAACTCGCTATTATGAATTTGACTACAATAGTAATTAGCTCTGGCAAGAAGGGACAAGTGCTGACAAGCCCCAAAGTAAATGATGACTTCATTGTTTGCCAATGGGTCTGATTGTTTCTTCGGTTTTTGGTAAGCGCTACAAACAAGTATGCTGACTAAATCGGATCCTCTTTTTCAAAGTTGACTGGTCTACAATTGATGGTGCATCGCCCAGACCAAAACGACTTCACTCAGAAAAAGAAGATACGGACAGCTTGTATCGTTGTCCAATTCAAGTATGCGAGCACGAAGGATTTCAAATTCAGCGTGGATGCAGGAAACATGTCAACTCTAAGCACAGCTGCTTCTTTTATTTAGAGGAAAAACCCGACCTGACAGAAATTCAACATTCGTTGCAAATTCCAGACACTAAGTTACCAAAGACCACTACAAATGACTGTGAATCAAGCCGAAGGCCAAAACACGGTGTCATTGTTGTACCTTCATTTTCAGTCTCTGGTCAAATTGGCGAAGCATTCGTGAACTGGTTCACTGGTAGTGGTGGGGGTTGCAAGAAAGATCGCACAGCTCAACAAACAGTGAAGAGAAGCTTTAAATTTCTGAAATTTTGTTGTGAAGACGAGGAAGAATTGACGTTTGAAGAGATAGACTACAGTCTGTGCTCCCCGAGTCTTTTGTTCAAATTCGTAGACTACTTGCAAGACGAGTGCAAACTCGGACATGGTGGGCGATTGGGCTACATAGACGCAATTTCCGAACTAATGGACTTTAGAAAAATCAATGGGGCATCCTACGCAGTTCTGCTAGACCTATCTGCTACTGAGTTGTACCTTAAGAGATCTCGAAAGACGGTGACAAAAATGATGAGATTGCAGTGGACCCGAGAACTGGACATCGACACATTGGAAGCTCGAGGTCACCGGGCGACAATGGAGGAATTGCTGCAAGTAGTGACATTTCACTTGCCATGTTACGAAAACATCGTAAGGACGTGCAAGAGCAATCCAGGTCAAATGAGCCCATCCGACTTAACATTTGCCACGAGGTTTGTGTCGATGTACTTGCTCATAAAAGTGAAGGGGTCACGCCCTATGACGTATGAGTACTTGACAGTCGACATGGTTAGAGCAGCGAACGAGAACGGGGAATTTATTGACCAGAAAAAGTTCAAGACTGTCAGCAAATACGGGTTTGACTCCTTGATTCTGACCGATGCAAGCATACAAGTGCTCGATAGTTACATCAATTTGGTGAGGCCATTACTAAAACCCCAGTGCGAGTTCGCTCTGTTCACGAGAAATGGAGGCCAACACGGCAAGCTGGGTGACGTCATGAGTAAACTACTGTTTGGCGCAATCGGAAAGTACCTTCCTTATGTTCTATGTTGTCTTAAATGTTCTTGCTCTTCTCGTGTAAATGCTTGCTATCTGTGAGTGTATGTGTATACCTATTTATTTATTTATTAGATATTTAGCTATTTATTTATTTTATTTTTATTTATTTATGTATTTATTTTTTAACTTGAATTACTAATAATTTATTTTGGTAAATTTGATTGTAAGCTACAGAACCCGCCTCTATTAGCTTTGCTACATGCGGGTTGTGTATTTTTCTAAATTGTATAATTGTAATATTCGAAATAAAGTGAAGTGAAGTGAAGTGAAAGTACATTCACACGACATATGAATGCAATCAGCAGTCAGTCATTTTTGGAAGATTTAAACTTCAAAAATTCATGTCTCCGAAAATTCCGTAAAATCCACCTTTTCCGCACTCATAAAAAATAAACATTTGACATATAAAACATCTGACTTAAACCTTTGATCCCAACAATTGATCCTAAACACAAGGGAAAAAAACATTTTTAAGGACCACCTATATTTCGACTGTGTAGAACAGTCTACACAGTCGAAATATAGGTGGTCCTTAAAAATGTTTTTTTCCCTTGTGTTTAGTTATATTTGAAACGGGAAACAGTATAAATACATTTTTGATGCTTGAGATTATCATATATATATATATATATATATATATATATATATATATATATATATATATATATAATCAAATAGTGAATTGAAATCTTCATCGGCTATTAGAGTGCTCAACAGTTAAACTAGAGCGATGAATAAGAACCAATGTAGAACTGGACTTTTTGGTCAAGGACATTTAATTGCTACTCAGAGTTTCATGCCTCTTGCGAAGCAATCATCAGGTAACTGCCAAAATTAACGATTACAAAGATTTTTGAAAACAACAACAATGCCTACAAGCGATGACATGACAAGTGGTGCAAAATCGTTAATTAAGTGATGACAGTTTTCAACAAGAATTTCTTAGAATGTCTACAGCACGATGTTAGTTCATTTCTGTTGTTCAGTATTGACATTTCAGGTCTACATGTTATGAAATATTCTTCCCACAAACACAAATTACATTTCTTAGACACATTTGAGTAAGATCTGGCTTGTTTTACTTTCCGCCATGTGATGTTATACCTAATCTTCTTGTCTTTCAGGCTCCATACGTATTTACTGAGTTCGGTTGCGTTTCTAAATGAGCATACACGGTTTCTGCATCTTAATTTGAATGTGGTGTCACAAAGTCCGATGTAGGTTTCTCTTGTGGTTGGTGTGGTGACTTCAGCTTGATATATGATGTTTTGAACGTTGCAGTTCCATCCATAGGGCATGTGGTTGATTTACGGCAGTTACAGTTTTTGGTCTCTTCATCAGTGTGCGTGGATTTGTTAATTTCTGCTTTATTGTGGTTGGATATAATGGTTTTGATGTCATTCATGCAGCTGTAGCTTAATTTAAGTGTGTTTCGGTTGAAGATTTTGTGTAGTGGGTTATATTTAGGGAAGTGCTGGTCGATAAGGGAAAGGAAGCATTTTCCTACGTTCGTATCTACGTTCTTGCTGTATGGCGGGTTGAACAATATGATGTTTCTTTGTCTGTTTTTCCGCGGGTTTGGTGTCTGGCTGGGTGTGTGTTTGTATGAGAGGTGATAGTGGTAACCGCTTTTTTGAGTGCTTCCTGATATATGCCTTTGGCTTTATCAAAGCATTCTTCATCCGAAGATATCTCAGAAAGCCTCTTGTTGATGGATTCGGGGATGTTCTTTAGGATAGATGGTGGGTGATTGGATTTCTTGTGTATGTACAGTGGGATGTTTCCTTCCTTTGTGTAGGAACGAACGAACGGTACGGACACGCAACCGAACTCAGTAAATACGTATGGAGCCTGAAAGACAAGAAGATTAGGTATAGCATCACATGGCGGAAAGTAAAACAAGCCAGATCTTACTCAAATGTGTCTAAGAAATGTAATTTGTGTTTGTGGGAAAAATATTTCATAATATGTAGACCTGAAATGTCAACACTGAACAACAGAAATGAACTAACATCGTGCTGTAGACATTCTAAGAAATTCTTGTTGAAAACGGTCATCACTTAATTAACGATTTTGCACCACTTGTCATGTCATCGCTTGTAAGCATTGTTCTCTATTTTAAAAAATCTTTGTAACTGTTAATTTTGGCAGTTACCTGATGATTGCTTTGCAAGAAGCATGAAACTCTGAGTAGCAATTAAATGTCCTTGACCAAATAATCCAGCTCTACATTGGTTCCATCCTTTCCGCCATCATAAAAAAGTCGTGTGTTCACTCCATTAATTCCACCAGCAGTCAAGTTTTGATGCAATTTTTTTTTTATGTCAAACATCTTTTCAGCACATACGCAAAAGACGGAGTTTTCGGATTTCTCGGAGACATGACAGTTCAGCTACTTGTTGGAATGAAAAGTTTAAGTCAGATGTTTTAGACGTTCAGTTGTGTTTACTCCATGAATTCAACCAGCAGTCAAGTCTTGATACAACTTTTGTTTTATGCCAAACTTCTTATCAGCGCATACGGTAAAGACGGATTTCTCGGATTTCTCGGAGCCATGAAAGTTGAATTACTTGTTGGGATGAAAAGTTTAAGACAGATGTTTTAGATGTTGAGTTGTTGTTTTTGTATGATTGCGGAAAAGTCGGATTTCACGGAAACATCAGTTTTTAATGTCCGTTTCGTTTTTCTGTAAGTACGCTAAAAAGGAACAACGAAGTTTGGGAAACGATCTTCCACGTTTCCCTAAATTTTTACTTTCATGTTTCAACATGTTTTTAGCAGGATTTTGTCAACCCAATTTTGGCTGTTGTTTGTATTCAGCAAAGAGATTCTTAAGAGGCTTTGGCATGTTTTCTTCAACCCTTAACTGGCTTTTAAATTGACTTTTAGATTTTTGGCACTGTTCTCATTTTTGCTTAGGGAACGTTCCCCTTATGGGACGATTGTTCCTATTTGGAGTGGTCCTATAGTATGAAAAACAAAACAAATTGTTGTGAAAAATAGGAACAAAGTGTTCATTTAAAGCTAAAAAGGAATCATTTGTTCCGAATTTTTAACATTGATAGGAACGTTTTGTTCCGAAGTGAGTCGCTTAGGAACACGTGTTCCCATTGGTATTGTTCCCCTTTTTGTAATTTTGGTCCTTTTTATTCACTTGAGGAACAACTGTTCCTGTTAGGGCGTTCTGTTTCAGAATAAGTCTTCCTTTATGCTGGCGTGCGGAACTTTCGTGGAACAATCTGTTCCTAACCATTAGTTCCCATTGATGTAAAATGTTCCTATTAAGAAAATGGCTTTTCTTTAGTACATTTGTTCAACAGGACCTTTCTTCTAGTCATGCAAGCTATGTTTTTGGCGCTCTTGAATTTAATTGCATGGCAAAAGGCTTGGTGTAGTGCTTGGTGTAGTGCTTTTAAGTTTGAAGCAACACGAATCAGAGTCAATGGCAGATTCTGAAAGACTTTTCGAGACGCTTTTTAACTTGTCCGGGCAAGCTAAGGCTGAGCACCATCGCACCAACGCCATACTAAGGTCACCAAATTCGGCAAAGAATAATGAGCAGTGGCATGCAGAGGCATGCCTCAGCAAGGTTGAACTTGCACCATGCAGCCATCGTTGTAGGCGTGCACAAGCTTGCCCGGGCAGGCCTGCACCCATTTGGGATGTAACTCTCTGTTATGAATTTGACTACAACAGTACTTAGTTCGGGCAAGAAGGGACAAGTGTTGAGAAGCTCCAAATTAAATGATGATTTCATTGTTTGCCAATGGGTTTGATTGTTTCGTCGTCTTTTGCTAAGCGCTACAAACAAGTACGTTCGCTAAATCAGTTCCTCTTTTTCAAGAATGAACAAGAAGGCCAAAGTCGACTGGTCTACAATTGATGGTGCATCGCCCAAACCAAAACGGCTTCACTTGGAAAAAGAAGATACGGACAGCTTGTATCATTGTCCAATTCAGGTATGCGAACACGAAGGATTTCAAATTCAGCGTGGATGCAGGAAACACGTCAATTCTAAGCACAGCTGCTTCTTTTATTTAGAGGAAAAACCCGACCTGACAGAACTTCAACATTCATTGCAAGTGCCGGACACTAAGTTATCAAAGACGACTACAAAAGACTGTGAATCAAGCCGAAGGCCAAAACATGGTGTCATTATTGTACAGTTCATTTTCACTCTCTGGCCAAATTGGCGAAACATTCGTGAACTGGTTGACTGGTAGTGGTGGGGGTAGCAAGAAAGATCGCACAGCTCAACAAACAGTGAAGAGAAGCTTTAAATTTCTGAAATTGTGTTGTGAAGACGAGGAAGAATTGACGTTTGAAATAATAGACTACAGTCTGTGCTCCCCGAATCTTTTGTTCAAATTCATAGACTTCTTGCAAGACGAGTGCAAACTCGGACATGGTGTGCGATTGGGCTGCATAGACGCAATTTCCGAACTAATGGACTTTAGAAAAATCAATGGAGCATCCTACGCAGTTCTGCGAAACCTACCTGCTACTGAGCTGTACCTTAAGAGAGCTCGAAAGACGGTGGCAAAAATGATGAGATTGCAGTGGACCCGAGAACTGGACATCGACTCATTGGAAGCTCGAGGTCACCGGGCGACAATGGAGGAATTGCTGCAAGTAGTGACATTTCACTTGCCACGTTACGAAAACATCGTAAAGACGTGCAAGGGCAATCCAGGTCAAGTGAGCCCATGCGACTTAACATTTGCCACGAGATTTGTGTCGAGGTACTTGTTCATTAAAGTGAAAGGATCACGCCCTATGACTTACAAGTACTTGACAGTCGACATGGTTAGAGCAGCGAACGAGAACGGGGGATTTATTGACCAGAAAAAGTTCAAGACTGCCAGCAAATACGGATATGACTGCTTGATTCTAACCGATGCAAGCATGCAGGTGCTCGATAGCTACTTTAATTTCGTGAGGCCATTGCTAAGACCCCAGTGCGAGTTCGTTCTTGTTACGAGAAATGGAGGCCAACACAGCAAATTGGGCGACGTCATGAGTAAACTAGTGTTTGACGCAATCGGAAAGTACATTCATTCGACGCGCTATCGTCAAATCGTCGAAACGCAAAGCCTCAATCAGCTCACTAGCAAAGAGCAAAGGATTTTGTTAGAAGATTAGAAACACAGCTCAGCCGTCGCCAAAGTTCACTATCAAAAGCAAAGGTCGCGCGAAGTTGCTGTGAAGGCTCACGAGTGTCTGCAAAAGCTACAAGGTACCAAAGGCTCTGAGGTGGATGAGGAGGTCAACAAGAGGTTTAGTCATTCAACTTTGAGTTTTGCAGCACTGACTGAAAGCACAGAATCGAAAAGCGCGCCCCCTCAGAGGGATGCCACACCGATAAATCGATTGCGAATCCAAAGAAGCCATAGTCGGCTGTTGAAATTCACGACGGACGAAGACGAGTTTCTAAAGAAGGGGATCGATAAGCACGTATTTGGACAATGAACTGCTATTTTGAGAGAGCCCGACTACAACTTTCGGAAAGGAAAAATGGCAGATTCTTTGAAGAAAAGGGCAGAATTGAAGCTTAAGGCTAAAGACTAGCAGCTCGATGAATTAAACGATTTGCTTCGTAAACGTGCTGACAATGTAAACAAAGCTGTTTTTCTACCCACTCAATGGCACTTGTTTCTCAAGAATTAATCAAAAGAACAACCGAGATGTATGCTGCATTTTTGTCACGATTCAGGATCGAACTTGTTGATTAAGTTCAGAAGTGATGCTATCGTCAAAGTCATTTACCACGGCCCTCTTTGTTTGTTTATTTATTTGCTTTTTTTGGCTTGTCGTGGCTGCCTTTTGCAGCATAAAACTGAGATTAAGTATACCCGCTATCCCAATCAAAGTAATTCTGTGATCGATTAGTGGTCGGCACGATAGCTGTAAACCGATAGCTGCCACGCCTGTTTGTTTTTCAACGAACACGGCATCCATGCAAGCAAAAGCAGTATTTCTGTGGTCTAGCTGGGAAGTTCCTACATTTCTGCAGAAGGCTTGACTTCTCTACAAAAGTCGAAAACACTACAAAGTTCTTGTCCCCGAAAAATCCATGAAATCCTCGTTTGCCGCACTAGTAAAAATGAACATGCAAAACATCTGAGTTAAACCATTCATCCCAAAAAATTACCGAAGTTGAGTTCGATATCTTTATGAATTCAATTAGCAGTCAGTCATTTAGTTATATTTAAACTTCAAAAATTCATGTCTCCGGAAAATCCGTAAAATCCACCTTTTCCACACTCGTATAAAATAAACATCTGAACATATAAAACATCTGGCTTAAACTTTTCATCCCAACAAATAACTCAAATTTCATGTCTCCCAGAAATCCGTGTTTTCCGTATGTGCTAAAAAGATGTTTGACATAAAACAAAACTTGACTGCTGCTGGAATTCATAGAGTGAACACAATTGAAAATGTAAAAAAATCTGACATTAACTTTTCATCCCAACAAGTAACTCAAGTTTAATGTCTCCGAAAAATCAGAGAAACCTGTCTTTTCCGTGTGTGCTGAAAAGATGTTTGACATAAAAAAAAACTTGTATCAAGACTTGACTGCTGGTGGAATTCATAGAGTGAACAAAACTGAACATCTAAAACATCTGACTTAAACTTTTTATCCCAACAAGAAGCCTAAGTTTAGTGTCTCCGAGAAATCCGGGAGATCCGTCTTTTCGCAATTTCCGTATGTGCTGAAAAATTGTTTGACATAAAACAAAAATTGTATTAAGACTTGACTGCTGGTGGATTTCATAGAGTGAACACAACTGAAAATCTAAAACATCTGACTTGAACTTTTCATCCCAACAAGAAGCTCAAGTTTCTTCTCTCCAAAAAATCCGAGAAATCCGTCTTTTCCGTATGGCGCTGAAAAGATGTTTGACATGCTGGTGGAATTCATAGCAAAACTGTAGAATGAATTAAGCTAAACAACAACGAAACACAAAAAAACGGTTGAACAAAGGTTAGGATACTTCACAAATTAATGTGATCAAGTAAGCTGAAGCCACTCTAAAAGGCACTAAGGCCACAAGGTAGCGGGCATTACCCCTTAAATCTACCAAAGCAAAGATTGAGCCCAAGCATTAGCAGCCATGGACAGCTGTTTCGGCCTTGTTAGGCCTCATCAGCATGGCATAGCTAATGCTCAGGCTCAAGTACCCACATATCAATAAAACAAGCAATGAAAACGTAAAGCTTGTGGGATGTGGCTGGAGTGACAAGGATACTTCACAAATTAATGTGATCAAGTAAGCTGAAGCCACTCTAAAAGGCACTAAGGCCACAAGGTAGCGGGCATTACCCCTTAAATCTACCACGTAATTTTGCGGCTTTGCCAACGCCAGTCCAGTTATAGCCGATAGCGCTAGACCCCCAAGCAAGCTTCTCAGATAATTTTGAATGTCGACATTTGTGCGTACGGCTGAAGTAAAGAAATCTCAAGAAAGACTGTCATACCTTAGGATCGCCAGAAAACGTCTTGATGTATAATTTCGCTAATTTTGCGTTAACAGATTGAGTAGAAATACCTGAGTTACTCTGGAGCGGTTATTGGGATTCCTTTTCTCTGGTTTGGCATCGTTGTAATTTTATTAGAACCGCGTGGAATTATAGGCACGAAATTCTTCCGTCGACTCCGCAACCTCAGTTACAATGTTCGGATCCTCTACCCCCGTCAAAATCGACTCATCCAGCGCCTTTAAGGTCTCTAATTTAGCGTTGAGCGTAAAAATGATCTGTTCAATGTTGTCCTTTGGGATAGATGAACCATCAAATTCATTCACAGCCTCGTCCACGGCTGTAAGCACTTTCCTGGCGTGTTCTCTGTGTGCTTCGCGAATCTTCTTATTCTTGGCCAACTTTCCCGGCACGTCGGCCACTTGTCATAGGAAATTTTATGTATATTCAGAAATAAAAATACAGATCGACGAAAAAAAAAACCGAGTTTCCAAATCGAACTCAAAACAACCCTCCGTTCAAGAAAATCAAAACAATGTATGATGTTTATGAGATCACGTGGCAGAAAAAATGTTCCAAAAGAAATAACGAGTCTACTGAAATGTAACAAAAATAATCCATGACATACCTTTCATCGCAACAACTATTTTCTCAGACTGCTAAACTATAATCTATCAATTAAAGTTGGCTTTGATGTTTTTCATCAGCATGTCCAGATGCGTGTAGCTGTACAATATCAACGTGGATTAGTCCCAGTTATCTACAAGTCTCGTGTCAGCAACAAGAGCTCAAGTCTGTTCCGAGTAACTTGCCACCAAATGCCAAAGGATTGTAAGTATCAAACAGGAACACTCAAGAGTGCTGAATTTCTATTTAAATGGCGTAAACCGCCCTACAAATTCACATTACTTTGCGATGAAACACTAAGTTTCTTTGACGAAATTTCCCTTCAAACTTTCTAACTTTGGAAAAAAACCCTTTTCTTGTTGGAGGGGCAATTGAAAGGTTCGGAAGTAGTCGAGATAACATTTTACGAGGCCAACCTATTTTCTTGGAAATTAGGCAAAACTCTCTGCAACCAAAATTTCCAGCTAAATAACTCAAAAGAAACAATAGGTGTTAGCTTACCCGGCGAAATATGCGTTCAAACGTCCATAAACTATTTTGTAACACAATACCGAATAATCAAAATATTTTGGTTAAATTTGTTTGTTGGATCATTAATCAGTGCCTTCTTACTGAAATAATTATCTATTACTGTAATAAGTGTTCAAATACAATTACAGGACTTGTTTCTATTCCTTGAGGAATATTTGAAACTTAAGAGGTTCCCTATTCATCAGTTAGATCAGTTTCTAGAAGACATTTCTTGATTCTTCACTTGAGATCGCATTCAATAGCAAGTTCACTTCTATGAATGTCTTCCTTCGTAGAAAAAAGTCATTGTGTTGAACTCATATTTTGATAATTTTTTGAAAGGGACTTGTCGCAAAATCAGCTACAGCATTTGCCGCCAGGAGTCTTTAGTGTGAACATCCAGCTGAAAAGCCTGTATGCGGGATTCAATCAATTACTAATTGATAGCTGAGTTAATCTTTTGTCTCACGATTGAGTCACAAAGATGTGGATCGCGACGTTTTGACCGCTATACTGCTGGTCTTCATCAGGCGATGGTGTCGACTGGCTGCGTGTGAGTATAAGAAGCACCGTGGCTGGTGGTGATTGGTGCGTTTCGATCCTCGCTTAGGCTGTTGTTGAAGGGAGGATTTCGATCCTTGTTTTTCAGACTAGTAAGAACGAGTCAACTTTGTCACGATCTAAGATGGTAAAGGTATCATCCACATAGCGTTTCCAGATCTTAGGTGTACAGGGAGTCGATGTCAAAGCTTGCTCCTCAAAACTCTCCATGTAGAGGTTAGCTATCACTGCGGATACCGGGTACCCATGACTGCTCCTTCTTGCTGTCCGTAAATCAGTCCATCATACTGGAAGTATGTGGATCTAAGAACGAAACTCAAGAGGTTTGCAATCTGCGTCGGTGTTAGTGTCGTGCGGTTGGCAAGGCAAGGGTCAGTGGAATTGAAATTCCTGATACGTGGATGCCCACGATCAAACACCACAACAGCCGATCAGAACCAAAAGCGGATCGCTCAGGGAACAATTTTAGTCTGAACGACAAGGATCGAAATCAACAACAGCCTAAGCGAGGATCGAAACGAACCAATCACCACCAACCACGGTGCTTCTTATACTCACACGCAGCCAGTCGACACCATCGCCTGATGAATACCAATAGTATAGCGGTCGAAAAGTCGCGATCCACATCTTTGTGACTCAATCGTGCGACAAAAGATTAACTCAGCTATCATTTCAAATCACGACCGCTATACTGCTGGTCTTCATCAGGCGATGGTGTCGACTGGCTGCGTGTGAGTATAAGAAGCACCGTGGCTGGTGGTGATTGGTGCGTTTCTATCCTCGCTTAGGCTGTTGTTGATTGGAAGATTTCGATCCTTGTCGTTCAGACTAAAATTGTTCCTTGAGCGATCCGCTTTGGTACTGATCGGCTGTTGTGGTGTTTGATCGTGGGCATCCACGCTTCAGGAATTTCAATTCCACTGTCCCTGTTGATGTTGTTAGGGTGAAGTCTTATGTGAATAGCCTCTTTAACCCTACGAGTGTACCAATGTGGGTCTCGGTCAATAACTTTAACTTCGTCCCAGAGCGGATAATGTCCGGTCGCGTTGCTATGTTCTGAAACGGCGGAGGATTGGGTTCTAGCAAGCCGTTTGTCTCTATCGTGTTCCTTAATCCGTTCATGTATAGATCTTCCCGTCTTCCAATATAAACCTTACCACATTCGCAGGGAATCTTGTAGACTACTCCGTCTTGTTTTACTGGATCGACAATGTCCTTAGGTCGCACTAGGTGTGATGTAAGAGTTGTGTCAGATCTGAAAACAGTCCGTATGCCTTGTTGTTGTAGGCAACGGCGAAGAGCCTCCGATGTGCCCTTGACGTATGGCAGAACCACAGTAGATTTAATTTCGGGTTCAGGTTCTTTAGTGGTTGTTCGTCCCTTGGTTTTCGTAAGATTTTTTACAAACGAAAACGGATAACCGTTGGAAACAAGGACTGATGAGAGGTATTTCTTTTCATGAGAGATAACTGATGGTTTTCTTATGAGGTGTTTAGATCGATCGTACAGGCACCTGACAATACCGCGTTTTACAGATTGCGGGTGGTGTGAATCATACGCTAGGTACTGGTCAGTGTGTGTAGACTTTCTGTAAACACTGGTAGAGAGGTATCAGTTCGAATCCTTGATGATCAACGTATCAAGGAAGGGAATTGAGTTCTCATTCTCAGTTTCCATTGTGAAACGGATAGTCGGTTGTTGACTATTGAGGTGTTGTAAGAACGAGTCAACTGTTGATGATCTAAGATGGTAAAGGTGTCATCCACATAGCGTTTCCAGATCTTAGGTGTACAGAGCGTCGATGTCAAAGCTTGCTCCTCAAAACTCTCCATGTAGAGGTTAGCTATCACTGCGGATATCGTCCACCCAAGACTGCTCCTTCTTGCTGTCCGTAAATCAGTCCATCATACTGGAAGTATGTGGATCTAAGAACGAAACTCAAGAGGTTTGCAATCTGCGTCGGTGTTAGAGTCGTGCGGTTGGCAAGGCACGGGTCAGTGGAATTGAAATTCTTGAAGCGTGGATGCCCACGATCAAACACCACAACAGCCGATCAGTACCGAAGCAGACCGCTCAGGGAACAATTTTAGTCTGAACGACAAGGATCGAATCCTCCAATCAACAACAGCCTAAGCGAGGATCGAAACGCACCAATCACCACCAGCTACGGTGCTTCTTATACTCACACGCAGCCAGTCGACACCATCGCCTGATGAAGACCAGCAGTATAGCGGTCGAAACGTCGCGATCCACATCTTTGTGACTCAATCGTGAGACAAAAGATTAACTCAGCTATCATTTGAAATCACGACGACGAACACCTTTCATAATACAATTACTAATTATTAATCAGTTACCGTACGTAATGTTTGCTTTAGGAACTGTTTGAAACGATTTAAAGGACGTTTTTCTATCACATCTTTATTAAAACCATCAGCTGACAAACCGGATTCTTATTGACCTTAGATCAATTTCTAGACTAACATCTCTTTATTATTTCACTTGACATCACAATCCTGAAGATGAAGTAGCATATTGAAACAGTTATAAAGTTCAAAATCTGCGCGCCTCCAGAAACCCGTTTTTATGTATTTTTTCATGTTTTTTTTTCATTGTTAGGCAATTGAGCGATAACCAGCTGAACGACTTACCTGCAGGAATTTTTAGTGAAAACAAACAAAAAATTAATTATTAAAAATTATTATTAATTATTAAATTAATTAAATTGATTAATTACATGAATTATACTTATTATTATAATGATTATAATAACAATAATAATAATTATTATCATAATTATTGTTATTATTATTATTATTGTTAAGTGTTCAAATACAATTACAGGACTTGTTTCTATTGCTTGAGGAATCTTTGAAACTTGAGAGTGAATAGGTTTAATAGATGTGAATGCTATTATTATTATTATTATTATTATTATTTTTATTATTATTATTATTATCATTAAGTGTTCAAATAAAATTGCAGGACTTATTTCTATTTCTTGAGGAATCTTTGAAACTTAAGAGTGAATAGGTTTAATAGATGTGAATGGTATACCCGTTTTTATGTACTTTTCATTTATCATTGTTAGGCAATTGAACGATAACCAGCTGAAGAACTTACCTGCAGGAATTTTTATTGAAAACATTGAGTTAGAAAGCCTGTAAGTAACATTCCTCTGAAGGGTGCAGGCATTACATTTGCATAATATAATGCAGAGGAATGCGTTTATGATTAGTCTTTCATGATTCGTCTATGGCCAAATATTAATGAACGAGTTCACTCAGATATAATGTTAGTTTTAATACATCATAGCTTAGTGTTGTCTTTTTTTTTACTTCTTGGTAGGATCATGTCGCATAACCAGCTAAAGGAATTAGCTGTAGGAGTTTTTGAAGACAACATTAAGCTTCAATACCTGTGAGTTCCTGTATTTCTAACTGGATTTCGTGCAAAGAGAGATTTTACATAATTTAATGGCAATGATTACCTGATAGTTAGCTTGTGGAGGAGTGAGGGGCATGAATGAATTCCTTAACTACGAACCACTCACTACATGGTAAAGAGACCAGACACGGCCAGTATAATTTAATCTGTACTAAGTTTCGTAATATTAGTGAAGCTAGAAGGTCTTTTCGAGTTAGCAGTAATTAAATTAATTAAATTAATTATTAAAAAATATTATTAATTGTTAAATTAATTAAGTTAATTAATTACATTAATTATACTTATTATTATTATGATTATAATAACAATCATAATAATAATTATTATTATCATTATTATTATTATTATTATTATTATTAAAAAGATGAAATACGTTATTCCTAAAAAAATAAGGATTCGAAAGAAATGTGGACATAAACCCTAGTTGACACTTCGATACCTCGTAACGTCGGAATATGAATACAAAAATTGATACATTCCTGTGTGGTATTCCGTATGTGAATCATTTCGCACACATCGGGTCTGCTTGGTGGATTAAGTTCTGAAAGCGGCTACGTACCCAAGAAAATGTATGAAAACCTTACGTTTTTTGCTAAAAGCAATTTGGGGGGGGGGGGGTGGGTTTGGGAGAGGACAGGGAATTCAAACTCTTATTTTTCCAAAGATTATGGTCGAGGACTGGGTATTGCTATACATGCATCTTGTCTCATGACAGCTGGTCACATGGTTATACTCGGCTCTTTTGAATTCTCTCTCTCTGGTCGGCCGAATTATTTGCAGAATTTACTTTGGTATATGTCAAAATTGCCCGAAATTACTGTGGTTTAGCTCAATTACTGGTGCTTGAGTTCATCATCAAGGGCAGAGAAGGCTTAAACCTTGTCAACTTTAAAGAACTGCTTATTGGCACTGTGAATGCAGCAAACTTTGTTCAAACGCTCGCTTCAATCTGCTGACGGTTTGTTGTCCATGGACAAGCGGCCTTGTCTCACCAGGCTCCAATCTTCACTTGTGAAAGTTTTATTGAAAGTTGAAGGTGCCTCGAGAACTGTTGGTGCAGGATTGAAGCCTGGTCAGAGACGTATACAAAAAGTAATTTGTTTTCTGGGAGCCTTTCCCGCTCAATGGTATGTGGAATTTCCTACGGTGCAACAGGGCCAGATTCTTGCTGTCTGGCTGCTTGGTTGAGGCTGCGGAGAAAAAGGAAGCTGATAGAGCTCTTGTTTGCCGAAACGTCCTCTTTAATTTGGAAGCAAAAGCGCTGTTTTTAATGTTTACTTTCTGAATAAAGAATTCGGTTGAAAAAAAGATTTATTCACACTGCTCGTTTGCGAGGTAAGATTTTCATTTAATTCTTGCACTATTTTGGAGCTGATATGTTGTTTTCAGCCCATCTTTATGCTATTAGTTTGCTGGAGAAGTACATTGTCATGCCTGTTTGATTTTTTCCCCTTTGCTTCATGTGTAACAAACACCTTTGCACTGATAGTGCTGGAAAAGATGGCAAAACCTGACCACAGCAATTTTTTCTTGACCCTATGCAGATTTGGCATGTAATTTGTAGATGGCAAAAATTATTTTCTTTCCATGATTTTACTTTTACCAGCTCTTTAGGGCTCAAATCTGAGGTAGGCAAACCTTCTATTCAATGAACCAGAATAAAGCTAAGCCAATCTGTTGAATTGTTAATTCTTTCGTAACATTTGAAAGGTCGATGGTAGGTCTAGGCAGAAAACACCCACTTTTAGCAAAGTGAAACTTTGAAGATTTTTCTCTCTACAAACTAACCAGAGTCAGTCTACAAGTTTAGGTTCATATGATAGATCAATACAAACATAATTTGTAAAAAAATTGTTTCTTGCCTCACTGACTAAGTGTTTTTGCTAATTTATTGTTGCCGAGGAAGCTTTATTAAAGACTTCTGACAAAAGCTTGTTCTGTTTCATGACAACAAGCGACTCAAAAATCATTGCGTTTGTCATCATTCATGGTAACGAGTTGCATGATGGTGGTTTCTTCTGCATGAGTTTGATTTTGGAGTAGTCTAGGGTACCATGTACCTTAACCCTTCTGGGCCGAACTAATTCCCCTTTTCAGTTTAGTAAACGTTCGATGATAATTAGCCTGGAGCACTAATCTTCACCATATAAGGAGTTGCGATGGAAACATTTGCGGTTTTGTGACACTGTGGGCTCATGGGAAAGTTTTACGTCACGCAAATTGGTGGTTGCTGCTGGGTTAATCGATCAACGAGCATGCGCCAAGTACATTTGTCGCTTTATAAGTGTTTTTCGAGCCATATTCCTGACAAGCCTCTGAAAGAAACCAGAGAGGAAGTTTCATGTCGATTGAGACGCCAAATATGCTTCGTAACAAATATGGCGGTCCAAAAGTGAAGTCCTCTCTCTAGTCGTTTTGTGGACGGATTCCAGGACCTACTAAGGCAATTTGGAAAGTTTTTACTGGTAAAAAATTCAATCGATGCCATATTTTACTGGTAGTACTGGGTGGCCCGACACAAACACTGAAATGGGTATGGAAGAGTTGCATTACCAGAAATCCGCGTCACCTTTTATCAGGAGATAATTTATTCATGCGTCACGCGGCCTTTAAAATGGTCGCCGGAGTTACAAAAGAATAGAGACCTTAAGATCGAGGTTTGGCCATCTTACCGCAAACGGCAAACGGCGGTTTGCGGTTAGTGGTTTCACGTTAGCTGTCTACCCGTATTTGGGACTTAAGATTCGCGGGTAACAAATAGCCGGTCGCCATATTTGTTTTCATTCATTCGTTCACTTCTATTTTAGCTGAGAAATCGTCTTAAAAATTGCGTTTCTATGAAAAAGAATTCGGTAATTAATAGGCGAAAGAGTTCTAAAAAGTAATATTTCCTCTCAAACGTGGGATTGTGATGTTTTAGGATGCAAAAATCCTTGCGGTAAATCACTTACCTCTGGAGCGTGGTCTAGCCGTACAAACGTGAACTTCAAACCGCAAACCTGACGGCAAGGCACTGGTCACGTGACTTCTTGACGTTCGCGGTTCGCGGGAAATGCCGAAAAACCTCAATCTTAAAATCTCTCTAATGTATGAATTTCAACAGAAAACTTCACATAAATCTACCGGTGGCAATGCTGCTTATCTTCCGCAAGTCGCATATAAAAAATAAACCTTTATTGGAGTGTTTTGTGTTAAGTTTTAGACAGAAAACGTTGAAAAACAAGACAAAAGACAATTTTTAATTGAAAAACTTCGGTTACTGACCCCTATACAGTCAGCATTTTAGTCAGATTTTAGTAAAATTACTCACCTTTAATACAAATTTTGAAATGAATTTCCTCGTTCTGACTATTTTCCGCACGTTCGAGCAATATTACTAGGAAATGAGATTTCCAAAATAGCCACTTTCAACCGCTTATATAAAGATACGTTCAGACAAACTCACAACAAAAAAGTGCAAAATACGTAGCCAGTCGATGTTAAGCTTCTTTGAGCAAAGCACTTCCCTGATACCGGTCGAGAGCCAGAAATAAAGTATGAGTTTCTGCTCGTTCTCAATACTCGCTAGTAGTATAGTGTTTGGGGGTACGAAATCAATTGATCTCGTTTTTCCCAAACACTATTCTGGTCTCGTATTCTGGAATATATAGTTATTTAATTTGATGGAATATATAGTTATTTAATTTGATGGAATATATAGTTATTTAATTTGATGGAATATATAGTTATTTAATTTGATGGAATATATAGTTATTTAATTTGATGGAATATATAGTTATTTAATTTGATGGAATCTATAGTTGCTCAATCTGATGGAATCAAGGTCAGCACACTTCATAAAATGCGTGACATTCTCGGAAAAATCACCAAGCGTGACATTCTCGGAAAACAGGGAATGAGTCATCGCCTATAGCTATTATTTCTCACGTGACGTCATGTGTTAGCTGCATAAAGAAATAATATCTCATATAATATAGATGAGTTGTAATTTAGTAATCCACAATGAATTGAAGAATATGGGGGAGTTGACATGTCCTTTTTGTGATCAGCTATTGGTCAAAGTTGTTAAAAGTGTGAAAGCACCTTGCTGTGATAAACAGAAAATGTTTAATGATGATGGTGAAAATGTTTGTCTAAATTGTGGTTCAGTCCACGGCTATGACTATTGTAAGGAGTACGTTGACTTTCATAATAATATGTATAAAATACGGCGAAAATCTGTATATCATCGGAAGTACCATATTGAAAATGTGATAAATGGTATATGTTGCAAGAATAGATTTCAAATTTCAGTAAAAGATAAGGGTAAAATATTGAAAATATTCGAAGAGATAGACACTATCATCCCTTCGGTGAATAAGAATCGTAAAAGAATGATAAGCACCAAATTTATGCTTAAGCAAATATTCATAATGCTTGATCTACCATTTGATGAAATAATAGTTACAAGATCAAAGAAGACATTAAAATTTTATGATCAATATTGGGTTGAGATTCTATTGTTGAGATTTGATAAGATTATTCGTATTATCAAGCAGTGAATTTTTCATCATATTTCAGTAGGTACTTATCAATAATTGGACTATTATCAGTCACATAATCATCGATATTCTTCATTGAGATTTGTATACTTAAAGCATCAAAATCACCACTTCTCAACTTGTCTTTTATTGAATTGAGTAGATGTTGATAGCTTTGATAAGCATATGTGCAATTCTGGATTTTCAAATCTAGGTTTTTATGCTTCATCCACCCTTGTATGAAAAGTGATGCTGTACTGATGGCTACCAAACTAACACCACCGGTTGCCACGCTTGCAGCAAGACCACCTGTTGCAAATATAATAGACGCTGAATTACCAGCTAATTTCCATTTTTTGAACCGTTTAACCGCCTGTTTATGAGCCCAACACTTTCTGTGATATGTTCGGTAATAGGATTTTAATTCATTTACCTGATCTTCTGTTAATTCATCTGAAATATGATTCCAGTTGAATATGCTTTTTCGCTCTTTCATATATATCATTTATACAATAATTCTATTAAAAATACAATACAGTATTCCTGACATCTGGCCGCATAATGGAGATCTTTTTCTTCGCTTTGTTGTGAGGTGCTTAGATATGGCATAACTATATCCACGGCCCAATGAATAATCATTGTAAAATCTTCCATATGCATCATGGAGGATAGCATGAGTCTGTAATACATCAATCCAACCAAGAGTATGTTCTAAGAAGTTTGATAAACAACCGCTTCCGGGACCAATAAGGCCTATGTCTGTGTGAGATTTTATGATATCATCTATAGTAATATATCCTTTGAAATGCTTGTGGTATAAAAATTTGTATACAAGACAGGATTTTAATATAGAATCATCTAAATTGGGGTAGTCTTTTTTGTAAATCTTGAAAACATAAGATACATATCTCAATAAGTCTTTCATATATCAGTTGTTTAGACAAAAATTTAAAGATCAAAATAATCTTCAATGAAACGATACATATTTCTCAGTTCTTGGTTAGTTAGTGATTTCTGCCAAACAGCAAAAGCATAAAGATCCATTTCACAAAAATTAATTGCAGAACCATCTGTATGAACTTGACAACCAATAAACATTTCTTGTGCACTACCAGTCAATGTTGCTGAAATTGATCCTGTTCCAACTGGTGTCATTGATGAAATACCTCTGAAAAATTCCATATTATGACCATCAACTCGAACAGTAAAAACTTCAATATTTCCCGTCAGATTAGCCAAAGAAGAAACAGCAAGTCTTCCATTTAATGTAGAACCGAAATCAATATAACATGCTCCATTAATCCAAGGCAGATGAACACCAAATCTAACAGCACCCTTACCCCATTGAAATTGTGATTGATATTTTGTTTGTTTTGTGTTTGCAATGATTATAACAGTACAAGTATTTCCACTCCGTCCAGCAACTTTAGAAACATCAAATGAACTGTTCTCCAAGTAGTCATCACTGCCATCAAAACGTATGAAAAACTTTTTCTTGACTGAATCTCTCAGTAACAATGGTTTTTTCGAATTAGAAGTTTGTGTAAAAGTGACATTATTAACAGGATCCAGCCAACTAGAAACTCTATCATCAGCATCAGTTGTCAATACAGACAGAGATGGTATCAAAGCAATTGAAATTCCATCAAGAACAGGTATACCAGGCAGTGAATTTGAAATAACAAAAGTTGCTCTATCTAACTTCAAATCTAGTTGTTTTTTTGTTACACAATCATCATCCGATGTTCCTTCATTAACATTTGTTATTTTATTTCCTCCAATATCAAAATGCCCATCTTGTGTTAATGTAAATCCATCACCTTGTGGACCCTGTGGGCCTTGTGGACCCTGTGGGCCTTGTGGACCAATTAGACCTATATCACCTTTATCACCTTTATTGTCTTGATTTTGTGGAGAATTGAAAACTCCCATTATAATATTAATTTAGATTAATTCATGACCACTTCAAGTGTGAATGTTGTATCAAATGCACCTGTATTAGGATGTGAATAATCAATGATTAAATAGCCTCTCGATAATGATTTGTTGATGTTGACCGTTGTGATGTTTCTACTTAAAGAAGATTGTCTGTGTTCATAAATAGTTGCTGGTAATGGCAAAGGCCCACCACCTTCAGCTTTTGTCTTGAAATAAAATATTCCGGGTTTTGTTCCTTGTATGATATACATTTTCTTAATATAAAAGTTATTGTTATGAATGACTAAAAAATCAGAGCCATTTATCAATACAGGCTTTAAAGCATTCTTATCATGTCCTCTTTTTGCTTTGACAGAGCAATTTAAATATTGTATTTGACCGATTATTCCATTCCCATTCAAATTTAGATCACCTCCTAATTTCGGCCTGTAAAGAGCAAATCCACCCAAATCGAAAGCCGTTTCCATAATTACACCTGTAACGCTTGAACGAAATAGATTCAAACTATTATTATGAATTCTATAGCCATTCAGATTTAAATCACCACCAAGTTTGGCCTCACTTATAAGAAAGCTGTTCATATTAATATTATTTAGCATTGTCAATTCACCATTTTGACCGTCGAATAAGTTTGATGAATTATTAATCAAAGCATGTCCATTCAAATCTAAATCAGTTTGTAATTGTATTGTTTCATTCACAATTTTATAAGCTTCTGCGAAGTCGTAAACACTTGATGGAACGTCTACTGCTTCGAAATCAATACCATATGCAACACAATGAACTTTGTACTTATTTGGATAAGTTGGGTTAGCATTAATATGAATCGTACAATATAAATATTCAGGTGGTGAACTTGCTGATGGTTTTTCAATCCATAATAAATATCTCGAATGATCTTCATTTCTGTTGTCAAATTTTCTCCCTACAGTTTTATGAATTGTAATTCCACCAGTTGCACTGAATGTTACACTACTAAGACTCATTCCTTCATAATCAGGAAATAGCCATTCAAGAATGAAAGTGTATTTTCCATCTTTTATTGTGTACATATTAAATCCAATTCTAGCTCTGTAAATATGATTAGCTTCTTTATTCAAGTCTATATCAATGACCTTTTTTGAAATCAAATGTGGTGAACGAGGTAAATTGACATATCCATTAACTTTCAAGCCATATTCAGTACTGACTTCATCAATATCATTCATCAAATATTTGAAAGCATTCTTTGGATGAGAAGCAGATGAAATATGACTTTTTTCTAATTGATCTAAATTTACGGCATCGGTTTTATTTGTTCCTTCTTTTAAGTTTGCGAGTGTGTTATCACCCATGTCAATATCACCAGCCATTTGACCTCCGACAAGTTTAAGAAAAGGGGCCTGGTCAACATATCTTTTGTTGGCAGCATCCGTGTTAGCAGTTGGTGTTGCACAGTTGATCACTTTGTTACCAGCCAGATTTAAATTAGCAGTCATTTCTTGTGTTCCATCTCGAAGTAGAGTTTGACCGATACTGCTTTTTGATGGGAGATTAGTGTCAATATACGATTTATTCACAAGATCTGCTGGTTGGTTTCCTATCCCATGACCTCTAATAATAAACCCCCCAAAATCCTGATTGCCGGTCATTATAACACTTCCATCTTTTTTAAGAAATTGAGAAACATCAATACCAGCAATTTCAGCATCAACATATTTTTTGTTTACAGCATCTTGTGGGTTTGAGGGGTTATCCTGTAGGTTGATGATTTTGTTTAATTTCATGTCAACATTACTACCAAACGCAACATGACCGTTTTCAATTTCATAAGCTGGGTCATGGAGAAAGTAAGAGAAATTGGTATGATAGCCATAAGCCCCATAAACAATGATATGTGTTTTGGTGTTAGACGTAGGAGCTGTGCTGGAAAGTTCCACCTGTATTGTCGCTTGACCACCACTTCTTTTTTCTATCTGGAAAAGAATTTTAATATAACCATCAACGTGTGGAGTTCTAGTAAAAGCTTTTTGAAATGACAGTCCAGCGTCACGCATATTAATTGTTGGAAGGGTTAAACTGATTGCAGCACTTCTTGGATCTGATGGTGAGTAAAACTCAGTAACAAATGTGTACCGTCCATTACTCAATGATGAAACATCAAAACGAATTTTAGATGTAAAGTTGCCTCTTCGTTTGATGAAAAAAGACAATGACGACTTGTTTATGTGGTATGGTGATCTGTCAAAATTCTCAATTTGAAGGTTTTCCACACCACTGACTGCAGAAGACTTGGATATGTCTTTTAACAGAAAAGCGAATGGGTTGCGTTGAGTACCAGATGCTGATAAAATAAGGTCATCAACATACTTTTTATTAGCAGAATCTTTATCAGAGTTTGGAGATCCAACATTTGTTATTTTATTGTCACCCATGACAAGATCACCGGTCATTGCAACACTTCCATCTTTTTTAAGAAATGGAGAAACATCAATGCCAGCAATACCAGCAATTTCAGTATCAACATACCCCTTTGTGGCTGTATCATTGTTTGCTGTTGGCGCTGCTACATTAGTCAATTTGTTACCTCCAAGATTCAAATCAGAAGTCATCGCAACGCTTCCATTTAGTTTCAAAAAATTATTGTTCACATAGTTTCTATTTACAGCTGAATAACCGAATCTTGGGTTATCTGGTATGCCAAACAGATCATTTCTATTCATGCTAACAGGTGCATAAATTACACCGCCTGTGTTTTTATTAAGGAAATCAGCTGTTTTATTATCAACGTAAGATTTGTTTACAGCGTCTTGTGGGTTTGAGGGGTTATCCTGCAGGTTGATGATTTTGTTTAATTTCATGTCAATTTTACCATCGAATGCAACATTACCATTTTCAATTTCAAAAGCTGGGTCGTGAATATGTGATAAAATGATATTAGAAAATCCATAAACACCATAAACTATGACATGATGTTTGGCATTATTTGATAAATATGGTGAGATCAACAATAACTCCATTGATGTGGAACCATGACTTGTTTTTTCAAGGAAGAATATTCTTTTGAGATAACCATCAACAAGATGAGTCTTTGGAAATGCTCTTTTTATTGAATCCTTTCTTTCAATTAAATTAGATGACAGATTGTCGTCATCGACTGTTGCATTATTTGGGCTACCATCAGTATAAAACTCAACAACTAAAGTGTACTTTGAAACTTCCAATTGTGTCAGATCAAAACGAAGAACAGTTGTAAAACCAGCAGTAGGAATAACAAAAGACAAGGCTATTTTATTAAATGAGTAAGGGCTTTTGTCAAAATCTTCCAATTGCAGATTATTCGCATTTCTAAGAATAGTTGTTTTTGATGTATCTTCAAGAAGAAATTTGAATGGATTAACACGTGTTCCTTCAATTGATAAAACAGCATCATTAACATATCCCAAGTTAGCAGAATCATAATGATTTACTGGATCACCAACATTTGTCAAACGTTTATTTTCAATATCATAATTGCCATCTTGTGTTAATCTAAATCCATCACCTGTTTCACCTTTATTACCTTTATCACCTTTTGGACCTCTTTCACCTCTATCACCTTTTTCACCTTTGGGACCAATTGGACCAGCTGGGCCTCTTTCACCAGTACCAGTTTCTGTTTTATCTTGATTTATTTGAGCATTAAAAACTCCCATTATATCATCTTGTTAGATTAATCTTCTTCATCACTGCTTTCATCTTCCAAGAATTTAGGTGGTATGGTTTCATAGATGACAGGTAGTATCTTATTGTTTTTCAATACTTTTTGTGTCCTCCTGTATACTTCCATTTTCATTTTTTCAGCGATTTCAAATGGTGTTTCAACAGCAGCGTCCGGTTTGATCAATTTTTCGATTCTTTCTGTTCTGGGATTCTCCTGTTTTTCTGGATTTTGAAAATTGTTGATTGCCATATAATATTAGATTAGATTAAACAGCACCATAAAAATTTCTCTTGATTGTTTTCATCGGCTTGTCGACATAACAGAAGGAATATGGTTTTTTGGTTGCTTCAATGTATTTCTTCTTGTCGATTCCAAGTTCTTGTGCAATCAGATTCCTTTCTCTTGATGATGGGAAATCATAAAGACAGAAGTGACTGCAATTGAGTCTGATTGATTTTGGGCATCCATAGAATGACTGTGTGAGATATATGACTGAACAGTTCTTGTGTCTCCCCTGAATGAAATAGCTGATTATCTGATCTTGTTTCTTGTCAGTCACGAAATCATCAAAAACAACCAATCGCTGCAAATTTGTGTCTTTTATTTGTTCAACTGGCAATATCTCTTCTTGACTGCAAACCAAGGCAGGATATCCAATGTGACTGCTTATTTCATCCATTACTTTCCGAAGATATTTGTACTTGTCTTGATCTAAATTTTTTGCATAAAGATGTATCTGATCATAATAAACCAATGGTTCCATAATCAGATGCATGAACAATGTTGTCTTTCCAGATCCAGAATTACCAGCCAGCAGCATCCTGAAAGTGTCTTTTGGCATATACGGATACAACTGTCTGAATGAATTCTTTAAACCCTGAATATCATAATTAGGGATTTCCATATGTAAATAGTTTAGATTAGTCTAACACAATTGTATATGGATATAGAACGAATGAAAAGGCTTCTAAAAAGTGGAATTGAAGCCGGAAATAAAACTAGAGAAGTTCGTGATGTTATCAAGACTTATGAATACAGAAAACAGGATGCTTATGATACAACATCAGAATTACTGAAACCCTCTATTGATGTCCAGAAGAGTGTGAAAGAAAGTGTCGACGAAAAACAGGATGAAGTTATTAAACAGTTGAAAAAGAATCAAAAAGCCTTGACATCTGGTTTCGAAGATCTTATGCTGATGAACACGTTACCTGAATCAGTACCAATGAAAACAACATTACCAATTGATTACAAACCTAAAATGATGACTGAAACAGAAGCACCATATAAGTCAGATCTTGACAAAGGTTTTTCACTTGAGGATATTCAAACATTGATGAAACATAAATTGCCTCCTCCATCACAGATATTTAAATCATATATGGATGGTGAAATCGACATCGACAAGTATGACAAAATGATTGGTAAATTAACCCAAGATGTTGGAATAAAAAAAGCTCATCTATCACAAACCAAAACGAAGAGGGATAAAAATAAAGAAAAGATATATGAATTGACTCAAGAGATCAAATTACTACAAAAGTACCGAAAAAGAATTGGCGCAGTTGAGGAAGGTGCATCAACTATTGGTTCAGGCATGGGAAGGAGAAGAGGTGCAATGGGTTCAAGGGATGCATTTTTGGGAGACATGCTTTCAAGACTACAGTTACTTGGTGGATCTATTTCAGCCGGCAACAACAGCAAAAATGTTCAAAATGAATTCACAAAAATATTGCATACATTGAACAGACTGGGAATCCTGAAAACCGGTGAGTTGAATAAAATAATGATGAAATATCTAATGTAAAAGTATATGACAGAAATTTCATTACGATTCAACAGTAAAAACAGAGACAAAATTGGTGTCAGCAAGAGTCATGATTTTGAAAAAAGATTCAATACACCTCTTAAATTAACGAATGATTTGAAATATGAAATGGCTGTGAATGTTATCAATATGACATACAGTTGGTACAATATCAGAGATATTTTTGGGAATAATCAAATTAAATACAGTGTTGATGGAGGTGCAAACTGGTTCACAGTGACATTCGTCAATGGTATGTATTCATATGACGATATCGATGATTACATTCATAAATTCATGGAAAAAAAAAAACCAAAGACTTAATCCAGATGAAACAGATGAAAAAAAATACAAGTATGGTATTAATATAACTTTCGTTTTGTCAACATATCGCATTTTGATTGAACTCAATGAAAATTATCGTGTGGATCTCAGAAATAATGATTTCAGAAAACTTATCGGTTTCGATTCAAAATTGATTGAAGCTGATGAATATGGAACAGATTTACCTGATATCACAAGAAGTGTAGATGAAATTTATATCAATTGTGATTTGGTGACAGATAGCATTGTTGATGGAAATAGCACAAATACAATCGCTGTTATTCCAGTCACAAATCTAGTCAGAAGTTTACCTTTCACTTACAAACCTCGTTTTCTTTCATGGAATCCTGTCTCAACACATAATATCAGCTCAATACGCTTTTATGTCACAGACTCTTCTAGAGCTCCAGTCGATTTGAATGGGATAGATTGGTATATTGAGTTATTCTTGAGAGAGACATAATTATAAAACCTAATAGTATATGAAACGGTTTGAGTTTAAAAAATATGAACAACATGGTGAAGGTATTGTGACTGATATGATCAAAACAGCTGGAAAAAAAGCAGCCACAACAATTGGTGAACATGCTGGCAAAAAAGCTGGTGACAAAATCATAGAACTTTTAAAAAAGAGAAAAAGTGGAAACAAGAGTGGAACTGAGAGTGTGAGCCAGACTGGTGGTTTAATCAAAAGAAAGAGAGGTCGACCTCGTAAAATAAAATAACTTTTATCTAACACAATAATATATGTCAAACTATCGTGACTCAAAATATATCGAAAGATATGAAGATGTAGTGTTCGAACTAGAGACAGCACTTAATACTGTAGTAGCAAACAATGCTCATCAGAGTAAAACAGGTTACCGTTTCATTGTTGATAACAGTGGAGAGACTACACCATTTGACTGGTATAATGCCCGTTTTAATGTCGATTTCATTGTAAAGAAGCTTGCAGATGGAGCTGACATTGCTGCAGGAGATCGAAATGGTATTGTTAATTCAGTTCACGCTCTTATTAACACCATTAATGTGAAAATGAATGGTCTTGATGTTTATGAGTGCAGAGATGCCAACCAAGCCACAAATATTAAGTCATTGCTTGAGTATTCACAGGGTTATGCTGTAAGTCAGGGAACCAATGAGTTCTTCTATCTTGACGACAAAAGACAAGCTGATGATAGAGTTGCCCAGGTGGCTACTTATAACAAAGGTTTCGCAGCTCGTAAAGCACTGTTGAATGGTGCAGCCGGTAAAGTAAATGCAGAGCTTGCATTGAACAGATACGGTTTTTTCAAGAGCTTTTGGGATGAACTTATGCCTAACTCAAAAGTAGAGATAAAATTGACACTTGAGAGTGATGCCAATTTGATTTGGCAAGCTGCCGATGATTGCCGTGTGGTACTAACTAAATTCCAGCTAATAGTTCCTCGCATTGTTTTTAATTCTGCGGGAAAGTCCTTATACATGAGCAAGTATCTTGACAACAGAAAGTGGACTTACATGAGAGAAATGGTTGAGAGAGGCAATTCAACAAGACAACAGACTGCCAATTTCCGTATTTCCACAGGAATAAACAAACCCAGGCATGTCTTTGTATTCATCATCAATGATGCAAGTGATGCATCTCAGACAGCCAATAAATTTCTCTATAACACCTTTTCAGTTGCAAATAACCAAACTTTGACTGATTGTTATCTTGAGGTTGGCAACGGTAATGATTATCCAGAGGTCCATTATAAACCATCAACAGAACCAACAAGAGTATTTAGAGATGTTTTGAAATATGTTCAAGCTGTAAATGATTTCAGTGAAAGTACCCTTCTTAACAGGGGCAATTTCGGTACAATATTCCCTTTCATTTACTTTGATCTGACAAAACAGAAGCAGGATATCAAAGATGGAATGACAAAACTGACTTTCAAATACACTTTGAGTGATGGAACAAATGCTGATTACAGTGTGTATGCATTGGTCCTCTATGAGCAGGATATTGAGATGAGAAAGACTGATGGAAAATTAATTCTGAGATCTATGTAAATTAAATTAATTAAATAAAAAAATAAATTGAATAATTAAATTAAATGATTGTTTGTATTAAATACAATTTAGTATAAACATATATTATATGACTACTTATCATCCTCATGGAGTAAGACTTTCAAACAGTCAGAAGCAAAGGCTTGCAAAAGCTATACAAACAAATTCACCTGTAACATTGAGACTCGCACATGGAGATCTCACTGGAGGTGATCAAATGATGTTGACAAAAACACAGATAAAAAAATTAGCCAAATCACAGAGAAATGGAACAGGTGCTGATGTAAAGATATCCAAAGCACAGATCAGAAAATCAGTCCAAGAAGGAGGTTCTCTTTGGTCCAGTCTTTTTTCACTTGGAACAAGACTATTGCCTTATGCAGGTAAAGCAGTAGCTAAAGCGGCTCCAGCATTGGCTACAGGTGCTCTTTCTTCATTAGCAAGTCTCGGCATTGATAAACTATTTGGAAAGAAACAAAAAGGAGGATTTCTTATTCCTAATGCCAATTTATCCCAATTATTGAATGTAGGAAATTTATTGAATACGAGACAGATGGCTGATGTTATCCAAAAAATGCAGTATGGTGGAGACGTTGTTATAAAACCAACAAAAGCGCAGACTGGAAAGGGTATTGGAACAATACTCGCCAGCATTGGAATTCCTTTGGCTATAGAAGCAATCAGAAAATTAACTGGAAAAGGTTTGCATGTTGAAAGCAGCCGTCCAAGACGGTCAATACCTGTTCATGTTCCAGATGACATTGTACCCAGAAAGAAAGGTGGGAAACATGCTATGATTCCATGGCAATCTCCTCCTGTTTTTGGTACATGGAATAACCCAATCGGTTATGGAATGAAAAAAAAAAGAAAAGGAAAAGGACTTCTACTGGGCAAAAACAGTCCATTCAATTCAATCCCCATACTAGGAACCATTTTGTAAACAAACCCTTATCCAACTTTGATTTAATCAATTGGGTTAAACAACTTGGAATAAAACATTTTAGAGGAGTATTTTCAAGAGACAATCTTCCTAGACAAATAAAAAAGAATGAATGTGGGATAGTCAATCTTGATTCCAAAATTGGACCTGGTACTCACTGGGTATGTTATCGAATTGGTGATAGATACTGTGAATACTTTGACTCATTTGGTTTAATGATGCCAACAGAAGTACAGAAATACATGGCTACAAGTGGAAAACAACTTGAATACTCTGGAGATGAGATACAAGAAAGAGATTCAGTCTTGTGTGGATATTGGTGTTTGTACTATCTTCTTGAGAGACAAAAAGGCAGATCCATTCTTAATACAATACATAATGCTGAATTTGATCCAACAGACACAAGAGTCAATCACAGATTCATCATAGACTACTTTAAAAATATCTAACTTAATGGTATAATGGTAAAATCATATTGTGTGAAACAGAAGAAGCAGACTGAATGTGTACCAGGAAGCGAAACATACCAAAAGACTAAAAAGTGTGCTGAATGTGGAATCACAAAGACTAAATTTGTCAGAAATCGGGGAAACTGAATAGCCCGTCTGAAGGGGCGGGCATACTAGATTCGGCCGCAGATATGGCGCTAACAGGATTCTTAGAACATGGAGTCCCTTATTTAGCAAAGAAAGGTGTTGAAATGGGTAGATATTATGCTTCTGAAGCAATGAGAAATCCAAAGCTGCAAAAGAAATTAATTGACAAAGGACTTTCCCTCGCAAAGCCTGCAATCACAAAGGTTGGGTCAGAAGCTTTGAAACAACTCTCAACAAAAGTGAGACCAAATATTCGTTACAAAACAGATATCAAAGGATTAGATTATGGCGGTGCTATTGACATTCATAAGGTTATTGGCAAGCTTCCTAAACCGAAAAGTGGATGGACACCCGGAAAGTATAAATACATGGGACCTTATAATCCCCTCGATAAACAGTTAGAGTATGATAAAAACACAGGTGAGGTCTTGAAATGGAATGTACAACCTTATAACAAAGTGGATGAAATAGCAGCTTACCATGATATTTGTTATGATATGGGAAAAAATAAAGGCGATTGTGATAGAACAATGGTCGAGTCACTTGATCAAATACCATATGGTGAGATGCCAAAATGGGGTCAAACAGCTAGATTCTTAATTGACAAAAAACAGAAACTTGGTCTTGGTGTTTCAAAAAACGGAAAAAGCCGTCGAGTGAAGAAAACTGGCAAGAAAAACTAGCTGATGAATTACATGCACCCATAAAACGAAATTTCACTCGGCGGCGTGTGATTGTAAATAAAATTGATGAAATATGGGCAAGTGATCTAGTTGAAATGCAACAGTTCAGTAAATGGAATAAAGGTTATCGATATCTTCTTATGGTTATTGATGTCTTCAGCAAATATGGTTGGATTGTCCCATTGAAGGATAAGAAAGGTGAATCTGTCACTGAAGCATTCAAAACAATATTCAAGGAAGGCAGAAAACCACAGTATTTATGGGTCGACAAGGGAAAAGAGTTTTACAACAAACACTTGAAGGACTTGCTAGAGAAACATAGTGTACAGATGTACTCAACTGAGAATGAGGAGAAGTCATCAGTAGTTGAAAGATGGAATCGAACAATGAAGTCCAAAATGTGGAAGCAGTTCACTGTTCAAGGTAATACACAGTATTTAGACATGTTACCAAAATTAGTGAAACAGTATAATAATACCAAACATTCAAGCACAAAGATGACACCCGTTGAAGCATCTGATAAGAGGAATGAAGGAACTGTTTACTTCAATTTGTATGGTGATATGAAAACATTAAAACAGAAACCGAAATTCAAAATAGGTGATAAGGTTCGAATATCTAAGTATAAACGGAATGTGTTCGACAAGGGCTATACACCAAATTGGACTGAAGAAGTGTTTACAGTTGATAAGATCCAGTACACTAATCCAATAACATACAAAATAAAGGATCTGAAAGGTGAAGATATTGAAGGGAGTTTTTATGAAGCTGAATTATTGAAAGCCAGACAGGATGTATTCCGTATTGATAAAGTCATTCGCAGAGATTACAAGAAGAAACAAGCTTTGGTGAAGTGGAAGGGTTACAGTGACGAATTTAACAGTTGGATACGGTTCAAGGATTTAAAAGACATATTATAAAGAGAAAATTATCTAACATATATGTGAGTAGACCATACAGTATATCTGTTATTTGCTATTATGTAGCCAAGAATATTATTATTCCTGACTATATTTAAACACAGGTCGAAAATGAATTAAAAAAAATAAATTATTATAATATAATATACAAATGCAAAAATATTCCTACGATAATAAAGAATTAGATGTATCAATAGATTGCTATCTTGATGATAAAAATAAAATATGGTTCAGAGGAAGAGACATTGCTAAAATTCTTGACTATAAAAATCCACAAAGAGCAATCAGAGATTATGTTGTATCGGATGATAAAATCTTAAGAGACCACAAAATCAGCATAAATTCACGAGGGACAAAAATGGTCCCTCGTGCTGAGGCCACTGATTCACGGGGGACAAAAATGGTCCCTCGTGCTGAGACCCCCGAAAAAACTTTCAAATGTTTTTTTATAAATGAATCTGGGCTTTATTCACTAATACTGTCCTCTAAAAAACAGGAAGCAGTAAAATTCAAACATTGGGTTACATCGAAAGTATTACCATCAATCAGGAAACAGGGATATTACAAACAGTTCAATGATAGAAGTAATAACATGCTGATGATTGAAAGTGAAAATGATCTGCACTGCAAGATTGTATCATTCATCAGAAAAAAATATGAAGATGCTTTAATGATTGTCGGTCTAGGTGAAAATCAAATAAGCTCAAATATGAGAATCAGAAGTTATAACAAAGGATATATGGCTGGTCAGTGTGATTTAATGCTGTTGAATCCCACTAGAAAATACAATGCTCTATGTCTTGAATTCAAAAGTCCAACTGGTGTGTATCAAGTGTCAGATAAACAAAAAAGTATGAAGCAAATGTATGAGAAAATAAGTGTAAGTACATCATGAGCAATTGTTTTGAAGACTTGATTCATGAAATAACTAAACACTTAGAAGAAAGCAAATTATACTTATCAAGAAGGAAAGATTTAAAAGAAAATTAAATTGATATAAAAATAAAAATATATAGATTATATATGGAGAATCAAAATGTCAAGAGAGGTCGGGGAAGGCCTAGAGTTCTCAGTGATGAGGAAAGAAAAAAACACAAGACTACCTATATGCTAAATAAAGAATGGTACTGTAACATATGTAAGACAGGACGTAACTACACAATGGCAGGAAAATCTTGTCATATTAAAACAAAAAAACATCAAAAAAATATTCTTCAATAATTACAATTCAAAAGGATCCAGTAATTGGATCAATTGAATTCTCAACCATATTTAAACGCAGACGGAAATGTATTAAAGAAATAATAACTATAGATATATTATAAATGGAAAAAATTATCGAAACTAGTAGTAATATGGACAAGAAAAGTCTTAAAAAATTGAGCAAATCTAAGCTAATCGAGTTGTTGTTGAAGCAGCAGAAAAAGCCTAAAGTTATTATAGTTGATGACACAAAACCTGTACCTAAACCAAGAACAAGACCAATTCCCGCCCCAAGGACGAAAAGACCAACTGTGAAAGAATTGGTTGATTATTTTGAGAGGAAAAGATTACCAGCACCACCAAAAGAATGGTTGGAAGAAATAGAACAATTGAAAAAGAGACCGATCCCAGCCCCCAGAACCAAACAGGTGATTCAGAGACCAACACCTACACCAGGACTAAGATAGGGCAAACAGAGAAAGCTCTGAAGGCTTCACAAAATCTTTTGAAATCAGTATAAAAAATAACAAAGACCCGCTTGCGCAACTGCAAAACACAAGAAAGGCTGTTGCATATAATATTATAAAATTGTTGAATGAAATTAAAGGTCTCAAATTTGTTGAAACACTTAAGGTAACATTTGCAAAAATGACTGACGGAGAAATAGAATACAAAACCGCATATTTCAACAGTGTAGCTCAAACAATTGTGAATAATCTGGAAGTAACTGAATCACTACAGTTGTCAAAAGACCAAATAATGAATAAGATTGCAGTTTGGGTATCTGAAGGTTCAGGTTGGACAATTGAATCTGTTGACAGCCATTACCTTAATGTTGTGAAATATGCGCCAATGAAGGGCTCCTCATACATTAAACTACCGAATGAACTCAGAAACAGTGCAAAGGTTTAATTAACTTGAAAAATGAGGATAATGAATGCTTCCGATGGTGTCACATCAGACACCTGAACCCACAAGAGAAATACCCACAGAGGATTAAAAAAGTTGACAAAAAATACATTGAAAAATTGGATTATACAGGGATTGAATTCCCAGTTGCAACCAAGCATTACAACAAGATAGAGAAACAAAATGAGATCAACATCAATGTTTTTGGTTATGAGATAGACAGCCATATCCAATTTTTGTTTCAAAAAGAAATATGCAGACTGCTTGAATCTGCTTCTAATAACTGAAAATGAAAACAAGCATTATGTGCTGATCAAAGATTTCAATAAGTTTATGTACAATCAAACAAAGCACAAAGAAAGAAAACATTTTTGTATGCACTGTCTTCAATGCTTCAGCTCTGAAAGGGTGTTGAATGATCACAAGGACAACTGCATGCAAGTAAATGGCACACAGGCAATAAAAATGCCAAACAAAGATAACAACATACTGAAATTCAACAACTTTCATAAACAACAGCGGGTACCATTTGTTATATATGCTGACTTTGAGGCCATCACTGAAAAAATACATGGTTGTCAACCCAACAGTGATAAATCATACACTGAAGCCTATCAGAAGCATACTGACTGTGGCTACGGCTATAAAGTTGTTTGTTGTTATGATGATAAATACAGCAAACCAGCAGTAATATACAGGGGTGAAAAGGCTGTGTACAAATTCATGGAGCTATGCTGGAGGAGGTCAAATATTGCAAGAATGTTGTAAAAAAAATTTTAACAAACCATTGAAAATGACTAAAGATGATGAAGAGAAATCCGAAAAGCCAAAGTTTGTCACATCTGTGATAAGAAATATACTGAAAAGGATATTAGAGTCCGAGATCATTGTCACATCACTGGTAAATACAGAGGTTCTGCTCACCAAGATTGTAATCTGAAACTCAGAGTGAACCCAGAAGAAATAAAAATACCAGTCATATTTCACAATCTAAGAGGCTATGATAGTCATTTTATTATGCAGGAGATTGGAGCTATTGTTAAGAAGCACACTTACAAAACAAGAAAGGTGAAGACTGTCAAATGAATATCAATGCTATCCCAAATAACATGGAGAAGTATATGGCTTTCATGCTTGGCAACCACTTGACCTTCATTGATAGTTTCCAGTTCATGAGCTCCAGTTTGGAAAAACTTGTAGGCAATCTACCTAGAGAAGCCTTAAAATACACCTCACAAGAGTTTAAGGAAAGGATCTTAATCTGATGGCACAGAAAGGTGTTTATCCTTACGACTACATGGACAGTTTCGATCAATTCAATCAGAAGCTGCCATCAAAAGATGAATTCTATAGCATACTGAGTGATACGCATATATCAGATGAAGACTATACACATGCTCAGACAGTGTGGGAAACATTCTCTTGAAAAACATGGGTGATTATCATGACTGTACCTTAAAACAGATGTACTCCTACTGGCTGATGTATTTGAAAACTTCAGAAAAACATGCTTGAGTACTATAAACTGGACCCGTGTCACTATTTCACATCTCCGGTTTATCTTGGACGCCATGCTAAAAATGACTGACATAAAAATTAGAATGATGACTGACATTGATATGTTCCAGTTCATTGAAAAGGGTATGCGTGGAGGTATCAGCTATATAGCCAACCGTTACGGTAAAGCAAATAATAAATACATGAAAGAGTATGACGAGAAGC
>JAEMWC010000888.1:5000-10000 GCA_016490735.1 Pachyseris speciosa
GTGACACTGCCAGCTTCAGGGCACGAGACAAGAGCGACGATGCGGTGTGGGCTGGCACTTAAAGTGCCAGAGTTCCAAACCCAGCCTAGTATCGTTGTGGACTGAGGGTTGACGATTGTTTTGGAGGCGGAAAGGCGAAGGTCGCACTTGTGCAGGACCTGTAGAACTTTCTTCCATTTGAGTAGGAGTTCACCTGGGAAGTTTCCACCACAGTACAGGCCGTCCGCGATTTTGGCTACGATGCCTTCCTTCAATAGATCTCCGAGCACTCGGCTCATGAGTTCTTCGAGGGCCGTCTCGGAGCCTGGCATGCCCATGGCAGACCGCGCATATACTCGTACACCCCGGAATGGTGTGGCAACTCCACAATATTTCATGGAGTTGCGCGAGAGAGGAATCTGGTAGAATGCGCTAGTCAAGTCTGTTGCGATGATGTGTTCCACTGCGCAATAAGACGTAATGTGGAGTCAACAGCAGGCATAAGGGATGGCTGGGGCTTTCTGTAGCGTCCAACATCGGCGAATGGGGTGACTAAGCGGTATCCGCCTTGGGTTCTTGATGAGGAAGGACGGGTTTAAGTACTCGACTGGGATGTTGATGTCTTCGGGGCGTTTAAAGACGCCCAATGCTTCGAGCTCGTCAAACTTCTGTTGGAGTTCCAGTAGTTGGTGGCGGGCATACTGGGGCAGCCTGCCTTTCCGTTGGGGGTAGTAGGGGGGGGGGGGGGGTTCCACAGGACCCATGTTAACTCTGGCTTTGAACGGACCTTCTGCGCCATTGTAGCCTTTGATTTTTGGGTCAAAGATGTGGTCGTATTCATCCAAGAGTGATGTAAACGTTGTTCTGAAATCGTGAGGGAGTAAGTTGTCTGGGTCAAGGCTCACGTTTGCAAAGTGTTTTGTGCTGGTCTGATGTACTGGCGGCCTGGCGAGACTGGCGGCTGTACGTTGTTGCTGTGGGCTTCCGGTGAGTACACGGCATGTACTTGACAGAAGTGTTCGTTCCGTTTGAGGAAGTGAGGCTCAGGAGTTAAGTTGGGGATGCGCATTTTTACCGCGACGCTGGCGACTATGGTTGGCTGTGGACACAGTTGGGAAGCAGTCAGCTTTCTTACGCTGAGGGCAACAGTCCGCGGTTCCAACGCATACACGGAGTCAGGGGGTGCGTCGCTTGGCAATTCGACTTCCAGAAACTCTCCAGGCCAGACGGTCGTAGACGTGGGTGGAGAGCGCAGGACAATGGCACGGCGTGCGGCGGAGTTGACTGTTGCCGGTTGCTGGGACCCATAGTTGTGGATAGTTCCGTCACCAAGGGTTACTTGGCGCTTGGCAGGACGTACTGCGATATCATTAGACTCCATGAAGGGGGTTCCTGCCCGAACGTCTACACCAAGACTTTCCACGACAAGGCCTTCACGGGTAAATGGGAAGCGTGTCTCACCGACAACGTGCAGGGGGGATGAGCCATCTGCTTGGTGGACGGATTGGAAACTGGGTGTCACCTGGCAGCCAAGACGTTGGACGACGGTGTGACGAATCATGTTACCTGTGCAGAACTGTCGATGGTTACGCGCACTGGATGGTGTGCATAGAACATGTCCAAGTATGGTGACTGGCGAGTCTGTATGTATGTATGTATGTATGTATGTGTGTATGTTAACTTTATTTAGACACGGTATATTCATCAGTTACAAAATCCATCTTAATTACATCATAACCTAACTAACCTAACTATATCTAACATTAAAAATATCAAAACTATAAAAACTGCTTTACATGAATACCGTGTGTCTAAAAAACATAAGTTATGGAAGAGGATAAAAGTAGTTAAGTAGATGAGTAAAGTCGTTGAATGATTCTGCCTGCCACAGATCAGATGATAAGCTGTTCCAAAGTACCGCACCGCTGTAGCTAAAACTGTTTTTCAAAAAGTTGGTGCGGGGCAATGGAACAGCAAGTTTGTTCACGGAGTCCCTCAAAAGGTATTCAGTTATGTCAGACCGGTTGACAAACAGCTCGCTTAGATACTCCGATGTAAGACCATTTAAGGATTTGAATATCATAAGAGCTTTCTGCATTCCACGCTGAGTGCTTAATTTTCTCCACCCAAGTTTACTAAATAAATCTAAAGCATTAGCATCATAGCTGGAAAAAGTCAAAATTCGTGCAGCACGATTTTGTAATTTCTGCAATTTATTTGAGAGTGTTAAGTTGCAGTTTCCCCACACAACACTGCAATAGTCAAAGTGTGGCCGCACTAAGGCATTGAAAATAAGCTTCAGAATTTCGGGAGGTACAAATGAGCGGATTCGTTTGAGAGCGCCGATACCAGAGGCAATTTTCTTAGTTAAGTTCTCAATGTGAGAGCTCCAACTGAGATTTTCATCTATATAGACGCCTAAGGATTTTGCAGTGGATACTTGATTAACAGGAACACCGCCAATGGTAAGATTTGGGGGTCTCGGAAGAGTATTTAATCGCTGCCTTGATCCAATAAGCATAAATTCAGTTTTAGTTGCATTCAATGTAAGTTTATTAGAGACAAGCCAATTATTGACTGAATCAAGATCTCGATTTAAAGCTTCGTCTATAGCGGTTATATTGTTGCTTGAAAATGTTAGATGTGTATCATCAGCGTCCATCCTAGGCTGCGAACTTAACAAACAGTTTGGTAAGTCATTAATATAGATCAAGAACAACAATGGACCCAAAATTGTCCCCTGAGGCACACCGCAACCAAGAGGTAACTTGTCAGATAAGGGACCATTAATAAAGCACTTTTGCTGACGGTTATCAAGATATGACCTAAACCAATTTAGTGAGTTCCCATGAATACCATAGGAACTTAACTTAGATAACAGAATATCATGATCAACAGTATCAAACGCCTTTTTAAGGTCAAGAAACACAACGGCATTTACGTTTCCTTTATCGATATTATAAGCCCAATTATTGGATGCCTCCAGTAAAGCTGTGACCGTAGAGTGAAGAGATCGAAAACCTGATTGATGAGCGGCGATCATGTTATTTTCAGAGAGGTAAGCATACAGTTGATCATAAATAATCCGTTCAAAAACTTTTGCCACGACAGGGATGACTGAAATCGGACGATAATTATTCATGTCCGCTCTTTCGCCTTGTTTGAACAAGGGAATGACTTTGGAACATTTCCACTCCTCAGGGATAACTCCAGTGACTATCGATAAATTAAAAATTTCACAAAGTGAGTGAGAAATCAAGTCAGTGCATTCCATAAGGAGTCTTGCGAATATCATGTCAAGCCCTGTCGCCTTTGAAATACATAATTTGGATAAAAGAAAACGTACTTTATTGTTGTCAGTTGGTTGAAGTTCAAAACGCTTGTCAGTGCCGGAGAGAAACTCCCTATAGCTAAAACCACTTGTGTCGGCATGTATCTCACTAGCAAGTTTAGGTCCAATACTAGCTAAATGTTTATTAAAAGCTTCGGACACTTGTTCAGGGATCGATATGGAATTATCATCAAGTCTCACTTCCCTTACAGTTAAATTACTGGAGTTCCTGAAAGTGAGTTCATTGATGGTTTGCCAGGTCTTTCGAGAACTGCCCCTACTATACTGAGAAGCATTTTTGTAATATATTTCTTTAGCATTTGTTATTTTGTTGTTGACCTGATTGCGAAATTTCTTAAAATTTGCCCAATCCCATGGGTCATTAGTAATTGTTGCTTTCCTTTTCAACTTGTCTCTTTCACACATGCATTTCTTCAACTGCGGTGTTATCAACGGACACTTCGATGGACGAACACGTTTCGTACGAAGAGGTGCATGTTTGTCAACAACATTAAGAAATAGAGTTTTCCAAGCCAGCCACATATCATTAGGATCCTCAAAGTTTAGAAGATCATCCCATCGTTGCGAAGCAATGTCGTTTCGAAAACTTTCACTACTAAAATTTTTGAATTTTCTATAGGTTACAGTTTTATGGCCACTTCCAGATCGGTCAATACAAAGTTTGCGATATGCATAGACAAGACTATGATCACTGATACCCACATGAGAGACTCCCGACCAAGCCACCTTATCAGGACAGTTTGTAAAGATCAAATCAAGCAAAGTTGACGATGAGCTAGTTATACAAGTTGGTTCTCTAATAAGTTGATGAAGACTATAAATATCAGCAATGCTTGTTAGCAAATTCGTGTTAGTAACAAATGTAGACGAGGCCAAATTGCAATTTAGATCACCCAGTAAGTAGAAATCAACATTTTGAGAGTCAAGCCTGCCGACTAGTGATTCGAAATGTGTAAAGATTTCGGTAGGCGAATCTGGTGGCCTGTACCAAGTGGCTACAACAAAAGGCTTGGAGTGGGGTTTTCGGACCTCAATACATAAATTTTCCAGTTGGTTAACAGACAGATCAGGACGTAGTGAGTAGTTGATAGTGGATCTGACGTAAAAACAGACACCACCACCATTTCTGTTTCTATCCCGGCGAATAATATCATACCCCAAGATATGAACCTCGTGGTCCACTACACTATCATCCAGTCTTGTTTCATTAATCGATAAAATATCGATAGGTCTGTCGGCCAGCAGAATCCTCAACTCATCAATGTGTTTCGGTAAACTACTTATGTTGAGAGAAGCTAATTTAAAACCACGTTCGCGAGGGAGGAAAGAAAAGGAATACTCAAGAGATTCTCCCTTCAAAGTCGAACTATAAATTGCAGAAGACAATGGAAATTCATCAAGACTTCAAATATTTCTAACATAGCCTATAAAATTTGAGGCGAAAACTTTAGTGCCGAAAAAATTCAAATGTAAGCCGCTAGAATTTAAATGGTCTTAGGCTTGATATGGTGTCGTCAGTGTCGCTGACTGATTCATCTACACAGGGTCTGGTGTCAGGTTCAGAGGGATCATCAAAGATGTCGGCGATTTGTCTGGCTTTGGCCATGTCCTTGCGATCCTGTTCTGGGAGGAAACTACATTCACTCAGGAAGTGGGCGTAATCGGGACG
>JAEMWC010000888.1:15000-47500 GCA_016490735.1 Pachyseris speciosa
GGAAAGTGACCTGAAAATGAGTAAATCTCATGCCAATGTGGTAAGGTTTGATGAAAGTGAATCATACTTGTCAAACATCGAATTTAAATCGAATCGAAACGAATCGAGGACTTCTTGAACGAAACAACTATTGAAAAACATATCGACAAAAATTGGCACAATTGACGGGACATTACTAAACCACGAAACAGCGAAACGAAACACCGAAACACCGAAACAGCTCTTTTTTCCTACTTTTTTCTCAAACACCGAAACAGCTATTTTTTACCACTTTGATGGTGAACAAAATAGACAGGCCAAACACGACTCCCATTGGTCCCTTGGTGTTATCGTTGACCTTCAAAGTTTGGGTCTTACGAGTATTCGAAGATCTCTTTTTCTCCCAGCCAGCAGTGTGAACTCCATTAGCCAGACTGCATGGTGCGTTTTCATTAACCCTTTTCCGTCAAACATTAGCCTGCATAGCAGACTTTTTGGTGTACGAACGGTCTTTCAAATTTTGGAAGCCATCCAAGGAGAGAACTGGGGACATGGATTGCGGATTGTAGACCCGGACTGCGGACTGGGTATAAAACGAGGACTGAGTATAAAATATGGACTGAAGGCTGCGGACTGGGTACAAACCGCGGACTGAGTACAAAACATTGTACAAAAAGCACGGAGCAACGAAATGTATTACTGTGCTCAAATTCTTGAACTGTAGAAAAGGTGCTTACAGTTGCTGTAAATATTACCAGAGTACACAGAAAACCTACCTATTTTGACCTCGAGCTCTTCATGATAGGAAAAATGGCGACGCTTGTCGGTTATAATGTTATGTACGGTAATTGTGTTGTACCGTTTTGGCACGGAAAACCGCTTGTTTAAAATACTTTTAAACGCTCTGATCGAGAATTTCCACTTTATTTGATTTATGTTCGCAAATACGGATTTGGACTTTCTCCCAAAAAAGAAACGCACTGGTATTTCCTGTTATATCTTCTCTGCACCAGAGGCCAGTTGCATTCGAACGAGCACACTTTCCATTTACAGCATTTATATCTAGATTTGTGACCAGTAATTTTGTGATGCACGCTAGTGCAAGGTCCGGCTGCCTTTTATATGCCTTTCTGTTTCCATTCTTCCCAATAATAATTTCTTCGACTCCCTCGATCTAGTGTTAAACTCGCGGAGTAAAGTACAATTTCAGGATAAAGTCTCTACTCTTATACTTTCTCTAGCTCGGTCGATGTTGGAACTGAGCATTTCGTGTAACTGAGCATTACTATGTACGTGACAAATCTTGACACAGAATAAGCAGACTCAAGGCTTTTTTTAACCTGCATCTGGGCCAGTACAGTCCTAGTTTTGTTCTATACTCCCTTTTTTATACTCGGTCCGCTTTTTGTTCCTAGTCCGCAGCCTTCAGTCCTCTTTTTATACCCAGTCCGCAATCCGGGTCCGCAGTCCGGGTCTGCAGTCCGCAATCCATGTCTTACACTGACCGTCCCCAGTTCTCTCCTTGGATGGCTTCCAAAATGGTGGTCTTTAAACGACCGTTCGTACACCAAAAAGCCAAAACATCTGCTATACAAGCTAACGTTTAACGGAAAGGGGTTAATGAAAACGCACCATGCAGTCTGGCTAAAGGAGTTCACACTGCTGGCTGGGAGAAAAAGAGATCTTCGAATGTTAGAGTAAGATATACTCGTAAGAGCCAAACTTTGAATGTCAACGATACAAAGGACCAATGGGAGTCGTGTTTGGCCTGTCTATATTATTCACCATCAAAGTGGTAAAAAATAGCTGTTTCGGTGTTTGAGAAAAAAGTAGGAAAAAATAGCTGTTTCGTGGTGTTGTAATGTCCCAATTGACGAGTTCACTGATGATGATGCGAAACCAAAGAGCTTTTGTGGTCAAACGAGGACAATAAGCTTTGCTTCGATCCAAGACTAGTGGTTGCACATTGGAAGGAAATTGCTGACCCACACAGACGCCTTTACATATATCCAGTCAAGGCTGTGCTCTAGCGGCTTGCGGCGCCCTGAGCGATAAAACGTTTGGGTAAGGGCGACTACGAAAACTTATTTGTCGCCCTGCAGGGCACTCTTACTTGAAGTCCAGCGTGCATTAAAAGAGGCCAAAATTCTTCTAACAGACTGGTGTATACTAGTGTTGATTTATTGTGTTAGCGAAGCGTGGCACACACAAAAAAAAGCGTTCTACAAAGGGTCGCACACTCGATGACATTCATAGCTGTTCGGACGATTTGCTGCAGCCGAAAACATGTCACACAATCTTCTCTGGGAACGCCGCTCGGGCTTTCATCTGTACAAGCCGCACAAATGTGCTCCGTTTCTCAAAGTATCTCAATATTTTTCTTTGTGATCGTTAATTCCTGATTTATTTATTATTATTATCTTCCGATTGTTTTGTTTTGCTAACAAAGCAAACTATATAATGCTAAGCAACTACAGGAAAGAACTTCTCTCAATAGTGCAGTTTTTCTTTGTTGTTTTTGTTTTCGTGACGATCCAGTTCATTACATTTGCAAAAATTCGCGAGGACCAAATTTAGCGAAAAACTATTTAAGAATTTGCTAAGCTGTATCCATATCCAACTTTTAGATCGAAAAATGAACTAGGCGATGATTCTAATTAAACATGAATTATCACTGCAAGATGGTTCTCAAAAAAAGTCATAATTTATTTGTGGTATATTTCAATCACACACTCAGTTGCTGATGTTTGGAAGGAGCCATATTATGGCATTTATGAAAGTAGAAAAAGATATCAAGTATATTTAATATACTTAATTAGGCACCAGAAAAGTTCTCTTATTTACTTTTATAATCAATGAATCACGCAATCAATTGCTAATTTATTGATTAATTGTTTTGGGCGACCAGCTTCTAAGGCTGGGCACCCTAGCCGGAATAGTTGAAATTTTTCTTAGAAAAAATTCAATGCACAGTACTCCTGTGTTTTTATAGGACAGGACTCGTATCTGGATAAAATATCTGGAAATCCCGCAGCAATATCACATTATCAATTCATTTATAATTCCACGTGCCTGTTGCTTTGTAGTCTCCTCTACACACAACTTCTTGAAACCCACTGTGTCTTGGGCTTCCTTACTGCCTAACTCTCTTTGCAATCGTTTTCATAACAAAAACACACGACTAGAAAGGAACTGGGGATGAGTAGCTGTATTAAAACAGGAACCCTACAGTGAGTTAATGGAGAGTGATACCCTCCAAAGAGGCTCTAGATTCACAGGCAAATACTATCACATATATGTTCCCTTCAAAGGGCAGCAAAGTCAATAAACTTAGCAAGTTAAATTTCTAACATTCCCTCACATGTGTCTTCTAGTAATACCTGTGCTAGAAAGGCCGGTGGACAAACGCTTGGCTTTGTGCACCTTATCCACGAGTTAGCCATAGGCACCCTTTGATTTTTTTTATTCACTGGTGAATGCCACACGAGGCTAACAATGGGGTGACAGGGCTCACAACTCCTATCCATGTGTGATAGCCAGCATAGAGTTTGGCTCGGACGAGCCTTTATCTTTTAGGGATCTGCCCCTTTTGGATCCTTTTGTACGAAACGATCGGGGAAATTTTAACTATTTCCCTTAGTAGCGGTTGTTGTTGGATTAAAGGCCACTTTTGTATGACGAAATTGTGAGACGAAAGGTAAGATTCGTTTCTCTTCTTTGCATTTCTGTTGAAGGGCAAGTTCATTGTCTTGAAATTTGATCTCTGAGAGAGTTGTCATAATCGAAGTTTCTGGGTATCCTCGCTTGATAAGATGTGCTTTAAAATGAGATGTTCTGGTTTTAAATTCTTTTTCGCAGGAGCTTGTTCCGCCGGAGGAGTCTGTAGGGTTCAAAAAGTTTATGATTGGCGGACAAGTGCCTGTTGGTGTAAATGTTAAAAGTAGCGAGTGCGCTATAAAACGGACCTATATCCCAGCATTTTCACTATGCTAGGTCATATTGTCCGAATGTCTGACAATAGACTTCCCAAGAAACTCCTGTATGGCGAATTGAGTCAAGGAAAACGCTTCCAGGGTGGTCAAAAGAAACGGTTCAAAGACACTCGCAAGGCCTCTCTAAAGGCTTTTGACCTTGACATCCTGACGTGGGAAGAAGTAGCACGAAACAGAGGAACATGGCGTACTGCAATTCGCAAGGGCGCAGAGGCATTTGAAAACAGCAGAATACAAGCAGCTGAGGAACGTAGAGCGGCACGAAAGAACAGATCCTCGTCTGCCGCCACTATCCTATGCCCTCACTGTCGGAGAACTTTTCAAGCTCGAATTGGCCTAACCAGTCATCTCCGGCGGAATCCACAGAAACCAACCCCAACCCCAAGATGATTAGATGGCCTTCGTCGATCTCGACGGACGAACGAACAGGGTACCCTGTGTGCCAGAGGATTTTTTTCTCTTTAAGGAGGACGTCGTGGACGACGACGGCAACGAGAACGTCACAAAACAATAGGATTAATGAGCAAAAACAATCGCCCGCACGCGCGTTTTACATTTTGGTACATTTCGTTGCCGTCCTCTTATGATTTCTCGAGAACGTGAGCGCATGACGGCAATTTTTTCTTTATATTTTGTTGCATTGACGTCGTTCATTGCAATTTAGTCCCTGGACAGTTCGCCAGCATTTTTTAAAGTTCAACAATTTTGAATAATCGTGAAAGAGGTACAAAAACGAGAAGTTATATTTCGAAATAACGTTTTCGTTGCCGTCGTCGTCGTCTTTCCTTATAAAGCTCCCTAATTCACTCTCTACGCTTGTCGTCGCTGGTGAGCGAGAAGACGTCTGGCATCCAGGCTAAATCTACAACCAAAGACTCTGGATCAGTGACAACAACCTCACAGTACGTCCACATTGATTACGTATTCGACACCAGAACTCTGCGCTGTCAACTTGGTTGGTAGACCCTCGCCCCTCGTATGACATTCACCAGTGAATTGACAGACAAAGAACTTGTATGTTTGGCAGCCAGTTGGCGGCCATGTTGTTTTGGAACTCATGGGAGACATTTCAATAGAGACTCTCATGCATGGGGACATTCCAAAGGTACATTATGTGACGTACTGACCGTAAAAAATATATTTGTCGAAGGGGGGAGAATATTTATATCGAGACGAAACAAATATATAAATCGAAATTTGGAACAATAAATGATACCATTTGGATATATATATTTGAGTTTTGGACATAAATATTGCGCTTTGGATATATATATATATATATATATATATATATATATATATATATATATATATATATATATATATATAACTAAACACAAGGGAAAAAAACATTTTTAAGGACCACCTATATTTCGACTGTGTAGAACAGTCTTCCTCAGGGTGAATGTGATCCTATTTGACAAGCACAGTTATGTCTTGAAAAGTTCCCATTCCGTGTGAATTTGGAGAAATGAATGCTGTCACGCGACAACAATGCGAAGACTTGGCTCTCCTAGCTCTCCCAAGCGGATGGTAAACTCGAATCGTTTTTATTTTTCCTCGTTTCTTTCGTAGTCTTTTCTCTTACAATTCTTTTTCCTACTATTAAGGATGGTGTATGAGTCCCTAAACAGTTCGAAGTAAGCTTTACCGGGCTATGGACAGTCTTACTGACAACATGGACGTGTTCCGCCGCACTAGCAAAATAACGGTAAATGGCGGAGTGAAGATGTGTTGAAAAACCGTCCGCCTAATATTACTTATTTGGATGACTTAATGGAAGAATTTCTTAAGCTACTTCCCAGAAGAAGAAGAACAAGACAGTTATCCTCCGATAGTTCCCTAGATACCTCGCCAGAACCAAAGAAACTTAAAGAGTGTGACAAGTCTTACTCTTCCGAAGGCGAACGCGACGAAGAAGGTGACGACATTATTCTATCTGCTCTGAATATGGCCGAAGACCTTCAAAAACCACTGCAGGATATCCTTAAGAAGCTGGAAAAGTTGGATGCCATCGAAGAAGCAGTGAATAACCTCGGGAAGTCTTTCGAGAAGCTAGAAGGAAGAATACATACTCTCGAAGATGCGTACGCTACCACCAAGCGCGATGTTGAAGATCTTAAAGAAAGTTTGAACGCAAACGAAATAGATAAAAAGACGACAGCCGAGAGAATACAAAAGCTCGAAGACGACACAAAATCGAGCCTAGCAGCCCTACAGAAAGAGCATGAAGAGCTCCGTGCCAATTTTAAACTGATCTTATATTTGGAAGCATATTCTAGGCGCGAAAACATTAAGTTTGAAAACATTCCAGAACAAGAAACGAACAAAGAGGACACGGAGACGGTGCTGCGCACCTTCCTGGAAACGGAATTGGGTTTTGGTGACGCTGCCAATATTGAAATACAGCGAGTTCATCGTCTAGGAAAAAAGAGAGGAGAAACCCCAGACCCATACTTGCTAGATTCCTACGATATAAGGACTGTGGAAAGCTTCTTTCACTGGGACATCGTTTACGAGGAACCAACTACAAAATGCCAAGATCTTCCGTTTGAGATCGTCGAACGTAGAAGGGCACAGATGGAAACCTTCAAAAGGCGAGACGCAATAATATTCCCGCAACCTTCAGCAAAGCCCAGCCTGACAAACTGTACATAAGGGGAAGATTATGGCCTTTTGGAATGCCATTAGATCTGTGAGTTTAATAACACGTCTTAAATATTTAAGTTTTTAACTTTTAGTATTCTTCTTCAACAATTTATGTCGGCTCCGTTATTTCACTTGAAGATTTCTTTATTTAGTCAAAATTATGACCGGTGGACGGGACGGAAAACACGCCTCTGTCGAAATACATCTCTTTTCTTGAACTTTGCTTGCTTTTTCGATTCTGGAAATCAAGCCAGCTAGATTTCAACACAAATGCCGCGCTCAGTCGGTGACCATTTTTATTTCGTTTGGTGTGTACATGTACTTGTATGTTCTCTTACTTTTTTCGTTGGGGAAAAAGTGTCCTACAGCTATGTAAATATTTCCTTTGAAAGACCTAATCTTGATTCTATGAAACTTCGTCCAACAAATGTTTGTTTATGGAAATCAACCCGAACAGCTTTGCATTCGAAATACCGCTTCAGCTCAAAAGATGCAAATCAAACAGGTAACACCTCATCTTTGCTGGTTCACTGTTTAAAACAATACCCTGTAATTAACAGTAGTAATGGCTGAACTAAAAATTGCATCTATGAATGTCAGGGGAATGGGAAACAACAGCAAGAGAAGAGAGACTTTCAACTGGCTCAGAAACAAACAGCAATCAATTATCTTTTTGCAAGAAGTACACTGTACGGAAGCAACTATTGACACGTGGAGATCTGAATGGGGCTACAAAGCTCTTTTTAGTTGCTTTTCAGGCAACTCAGCAGGCGTTTGCATTCTCTTTAGCAATAATTTTAAATTTGATATTTTGAAAACCTTTTCGGACCCCTCCGGACGTTATATTGTGTGCGATATTAAAACTGGCGAAAAATTGTTTACCCTTGCAAACATTTACGCTCCTAATGAAGACGACCCGACCTTTTTAGGTAAGTTTTTTATCACTTACACGATTTGCGTGCGAAGAAATAATTTTGGGAGGTAATTTCAATCTCGTTTTGGATGTTAAGGAGAATAAAAAGGGCGGTCTTCCCAGAACCTACCAAAATGCTTGGAAAATAATCAATCAAAATTGCGAAGAACTTAACTTAACCGATATATGGAGAACGCTGAACGCTGATAAACACAGATATACATGGCGCCGGAAGAAGCCAGAAATTCAATGTAGGCTTGATTTCTTTTTAATAAGCTCAGATTTAATCTGTGATATCAACCTGGCAGACATTGTGCCCGGGTACAAAACCGATCATTCAATGATTTGGATTTGGCCCTTCCATTGTCCAATGGTTTAAAACCTTTTATAATAACACTGAAAGCTGTATTATGAACAACGGCTGGGCAAGCAACTTCTTTTCGGTCCACAGGGGTGTCCGCCAAGGCTGTCCTCTCTCCCCCTACCTTTTTATTCTTTCAGCCGAATTTTTAGCCAAAGCAATCCGGAAAAGTACAGACATAAGAGGTTTATTAGTTAAAGATACTGAAATTAAATTAAGCCAATATGCTGACGACACAACTTTAATTCTTGACGGTTCAGAAAAATCACTCACTGAAGCCCTGAGGATCTTAGAAAGCTTCGAGAAAGTTTCAGGTCTCAGACTAAACAGTAAAAAGACCGAGGCTCTTTGGATAGGCTCTTGTGCAGGCAAAAGTGAAAAACTGCACCCAGAAAAAGATTTCAACTGGCAAAATACAAAGGTTAAAGCGCTCGGAGTTTGGCTATCGACCGACCCGGAAATTACAATCAAACTTAACTTCGTCGAAAAAATGGAAAAAATGCGGAACTGCTTGGGCTGCTGGGCAGTTCGAAGACTAAGCCTTATCGGGAAAATAACAGTTCTTAAGAGTTTGGTTGCCTCCCAAATAATTCATCTTTTGTCGCCTCTTCAAATCAATTCTCAAATTATAAAACAAATAAATGACCTCTTTTTTGACTTCCTTTGGAACAGTAAAGGTGATAAAATCAAGAGAAATGTTATCACCCAAAATTATGGCAACGGAGGACTTAGAATGATCGACATTTCATCTTTTAATAAAGCCCTTAAGTCCGTGTGGATAAGAAAGTACCTGGACGAAAGTAACAATGGGAAATGGAAACTTGTTTTTGACGCTGAGCTCGAAAAACTTGGAGGCCAAACTGTTTTTAGGGGTAACCTTGACATAAAAGACACGAGGAAGCTTGCTAACAATCTTAGCCCCTTTCTGAAAGAGATTCTCGAGGTATGGTCTGAATTAAACTATCAAAGTTCGATAGAAACGGTAGAGGCCTTTCTCACACAAAGCCTATGGTATAATTCTTTGATTAGAGTTATGGACAAACCAGTTTTCTATAAAAGTTGGTATCAAATGGGCATTTCTCATGTGAATCAAATCGTTAAGGAACAACCAAGTACTTTCTTGTCACCAACAGAATTTGAAAGCAAGTATCATACCAAGGTTTGCCCTTTGACACTCTACGGAATGACATCTACCCTCCGAGAACTCTGGAAAAATAAAAAACCACCAAGTGTACCACTTAAATGTAAAGAACAAGAGTCTTTCACAACCGCCTTTTTAAAATCGAAAAAACCCAGCAGACTAGCTTATCAAAAACTGGTGGAAGTAAATTGTAAATATAAAATTTCCAGCCAGGAGAAATGGAGCAAGGTTTTCCCAGAAGCTCGTGATTTAATCTGGCATAACGCATACATGACTGCTTTTAAATGTACGAAAAGCACCAAACTGATTGAATTTTAGTTTAGATTCCTTCATCAAACTTTGGCAACAAACGTATCTCTAGTCAAAATGAGATACAAAGATGACATTATGTGTACATTTTGCCATGAAGAAGCTGAAAATTTCACGCATCTTTTCTGGTTCTGCAGCAAAATAAAACTTTTCTGGAAACACCTCGTTGCTTGTCTAAAGGATCGTAATCTTTTATCCAACGACTATCTTCTTAATAATCTTGTCGTCTTGGGTCTGATGCCCGATACTTCCAAAAACAAAGCTGCAATTAATTTTGTTCTGTTACTTGCGAGATTCTACATTTGGCTCTGCAGAAGCAAAGGAAATATTCCAACTATTGAAACTTTTAAGCCTTTTTTAAAACAATATAAGGAAGAAATTGAACCTTTCTCTCTTTAGTAATCTTTTACCAGTTTGAAGCCTCTCGCTCTTTTTACACTTTCCTTCCTACCAGGCATTCTCTTTTTTCTTCCCTGCCTTCAATATTCAAAATATGTAAAGCTAAATTCCAGTGAATCAGCAGAGAAAATATCTTTGAGTTTAAGAGTACAGTTAACTAAAAGTTACCATATACCCCCTCCCCCTCTATGTAATTCGTACTGTATTCGTAGCGTATGTAATTCGTATTGTAAGTGTTTTTTTTTCTATATATAAGTAAAGCGCAGAGTAAAGCATTGCTAGTAGCGTAAGTATCTCTCAATGTAAGTATTGTAAGTGGTGTTTTTGTAAGTAAAGTATAGTATTGTTAGTAGCATAAGTATCTCACATTGTAAGTAAGCACTGTTTTTTGTAAGCAGAGTATTGTATTGTTTAGTAGCGTAAGTACCGCACATTGTAAATAAAAGGAGGAAAAAAAAACTTTAAACAGTTTGTACCATGACAAAATACATGTACCATGGCCGAAAAATGTTTTTTCAGAAACGTTATGTATATACTAGTTATGCAACGGTTTCGAATGGTATACCGTGGAATATCCCACGAGTCACCTGTATTTTCTCGGTATACACACGAGCCTTTAGGCGAGTGTGTATACCGAGAAAATACAAGTGACGAGTGGGATATTCCACGGTATAGCACGAGAAAGGGTTGCATAACTATTCTATACCATGCCATAGAAAATACAAGCAAGGTCAGCATGATCAGTGCAAGATACGCGCAGACTTCAATGGTTTTCAGTAAAATGGCTTCCTAATGTCTACCCTCTTGACAGCGTTATTATAATTCATGACCAAAATACAAATAATAGAATATTAATGTAAAATAAAGTTACTATAGTCAAACGGTTGCAAAATTCGTACTAATTTTCGAGCGCTAAAAACAGTCTCAACGCACGATGGGAAGGTTGAGTGTGAAACCGTTGAATTGCACTGCTCGATGGGAAGGTTCGGTGGAATACTGACGAATATACAACGGTTTTCCTGCATTCTGATTGGCTGTATTTTCTATGGCATGGTATAAATCTTTATAGTGCTCGATTGGCTACTATGATTGCCTTGTGCAGTGTTGGACTTTTGAGAAATAATTATTTTTAAAACAGCTCTAACGCTATGTCAAATTTGGTATGCCACATTTGAATATTTATTTTGTATTCCTTTCGACAATATTTCGATGAATATCGATTGATATAGAATTAAAAGGCCCTTTCTTTTATTCTTGTGTAGTTTTTTTCTTATGTTGCGTTGCGATAATAAATTGTGAAGGTCGATATTTTTGGAAAAAACCAAAACTGAATCAAAAGAAACACATTTTGAAATAGTATTTGGGAACCTCTTCTTGGGAAATAATAATCAGCCGATTTTATTTTTTGATGAAAAATCATCGGTCGTTTCTTGGTGCAGACCCACCTCAATAATAGCACAGTGAGGAAAGAGAGGCGAGATTCGGGTTTTGCGAAGGTTTCGCGCGCAAATATTAGAGAGCTTAAGCAACGACGACGGCAACGGCAACGAAAACGTCATTTCAAATTGTAACTTCTCGTTATTTGTACTCTTTCGCGATTTTTCCAACTTGTTTAACTTGTAAAATGCTGGCGAACTATCCTAGAGCCAAATGAGTAAAAAAGGCATTGAAGTTGAGAAAAAGAACGAAGAGTTCGCCGTCATGCGCTCACGTTCTCCAAAAAACCTAAAATTGGGTCATTTCACGTTGTTGTTTTGCAGAGGACGGCAAAGAAATGTACCAAAATGTAAAACGCACGTGCAGAGCGATTGTTTTTGCTCATTAATCCTATTGTTTTGTGACGTTCTTGTAGCCGTCGCCGTCCTCGTTGCTTAAGCTCTCTATTCATTCATTCACCACGGGAGCCGCTTCGCTCCCTTCACTTCAAGATTCCGCGTAGGTTTTGCGTTGTTTACTAAATATACAGTTGATATGCCTTTATTCAAAGTTTGGAGTGCCGACAAAAGAGTTCGGAAAAGAGTTTTTGCGCACAATTTTTCGGATTTCGTTTGAAAAAGGTCATCCTCGGAGACCCAGGGGCAGATAGTCGGGACGGGACAAAGATTCGGGACCAGCGAAAGTTTACAAGACAGTCGGGAGAGCCCCTGGGAACATTTCTTTATCGGACTCGTTCCAGAAGCTATTGAAATCTAGCTTCGTGATTGGGCGGAAATTTTCTGGCAAGGAATTTTTTTCTGCCCAATCGGCGATCAGCTTATATATCGCACTCCTTTTGTGACTTCTTATACCAACAAGTAAGCCGTCAATCTGCTGTCGACCATATTTTTAGTGGTTCCACTTGTCTCGTTCGTTCGACAAATTTATCCTACGAGGAACATTTTGGTGGCAAGGGACCCACAAACAACAAGCAACAATCACTTCCAAGGAACTAGAAAAATCAAAATGAAGATCGACCGCAGGCATCGTAAACTTCACGCGAAGAACAGCATGTTACTCGGTCTCTTTCTGTGGCTAGGATCATTATTGTTTGGTTTGGGCTTGTTTTCTCTGGTTTACTTACGGGCAGTGGGCCGCTCCTGAAACTCTTCGGGGCGATGAAATTTCTGTTGCACGGGCCGGACAAGTTTGCCGATCGGGCGAGAAGCACACAGCTCGGCGTTTTAAGTTATCGAACCTTGCAATCGACCGTCTCAGCTCAATTTCGAGAGAGACCACAAAAAGGCCTTAGAGAAAGTGTACAGTTACACTGTGATACATTGCAATGTTTTGGTTTTCATATATTTGACTGGTATCAGTTGGCCAATATGCTTTTCTTCCCAAGGTGTTCATAAAAATATTGCAGATTGCCTTGCAGTTGTGATAATTGCTAATTGTGTGCACAAGCTTTCCATGAACTCTTTTACCACAGTGGTGCTAAGCTCAGTTAAAAATTTAGTTTTTAAAAGTTTTAAAAACATGATTTAGAGTGAGCCTTGCTGGAAACATTTACATTATGTTGACTGTGCTGCAACTTTTAGGTAGCAAAGTTTCAGATAAAGTTGTTTACAAGTTGATGCAGGATGTTTAGTGTCTTGTATGCACTCTTGTTTTTATAAAGGCTCAAGTGTATCCATAATATAACAATTATTAAATTCCATTTTTGCATGATACGGTTGTAGTTGCTGTGATTGCTAAGCCAGTGGTACACCAGGAAAAGACATGATTTCTCCTGTGAGACCACACCAATTTTGGAATGGGTTCTTCCTATCACCGCCCTCTTCCTTGACAATTTTTAAAATGAGAGAGTGCTTCCAGTTAATTAAGGAACTATGTTTTCAGTTCCTCACATAGTGTAAATGTGTCTTGTGCCGAAAGACCCTTGATAACCACTTATTGACAAATCATTCTCAACTATGCAGTTCACTGAGTCAAACAGGCTGATACAATGGGTCACAATGGTATGGCTAAGTATAGTTAAATTATTTTCATGTAAGTTTCAAACCATAGACCCTTTTCATAATGGCGCCCGACAAATTGTTCTTTTATTCTTATGATAATGAGCCCTACTAGCCTCGTCAGCATGTGCAAAATTCAATAGAATTTTTTCATTAAAGTGAGGTTAGTAGGGCTAATTAACACATATACAAAAGAATAATTAAAATCGTCCGCCATTATGAAAAAGGTCTATACCCATAACCTGAATACAGTTACAAAATATGTTAACATGGTCACTCAGTAAGATATCCCCTTAAGATAAAGTGGAAACAAAAAAAACAATAAAATAACAAAATAAAACTAGAAGGGATTGTTATTTCATTTAGTTTTTGTTTGTTTAGAAGTTTTCTTGATAGTGAGATGTAACTTTACATTCAAGTTTTCAATGCAATCTGTTGGATATTGTAGGGATTATTTGTTACAAACCTTATGGCCTCAGAGTTTTTATTAGGTTTTAGAGTAGCTGACTGGAATCTAACAGACGGTGGCTTGTTGATGAGAATTTAAACAGCCTTCAAAAAACGTTGGAAACTATTCATTGACAAGCAGGTAGCTCAAAATTTAAAGACGCCACTTTTTAGCCAGCTGCCAGCACTTCAGGCGAAGTCTACCTTGTACTAAATGAAATTTTCAATGAGTATACCCAAGATGAAATTACACCCTCAGTTTCAGAGGGGGTACAAAAAAATTTAAAATTGTTCTTAAAATTTAATTGTCCATCTGTTATCTGTTGGTCTTTCACTTTGCTTTTCTACAGCAGCCCAAAAGGGTCAATCACAAATCAATTTACCAAAACAAATGTCAGTTTCCCTTAACATGAAACAGTTTCTCAAAACAAAAACAATTTCCTGAACACAAGTCAGTTTACCATCATCATTCACTGAAACACCTGTAATAGGCTAATCACAGCAAGTGCACTGCACAAGATATTCAGCAATACCATATCACACTGCCTAATTCTTGGGAGCTATGAAAGCCATGTAATGCTACAAAAGGTATCAGGTCAATACCGTACCCCAATTACCATGCAAAACATCTGCCACAAATCTGCTAAGGTCTCAAAAAATTATGCTAACTCTACCAATAGTAAGGATAACATTAAGTGTCTATATGCTCATGAGAGTGATGATGTTTGTAAAAATATGTTTTCATCTTAACATAATACATGCCATTTTCCATTCCTTTCCCCCCAAAACACTGGAGTAGTTTCTATTCGAGTCTTACTCTATAACCAAGGTAATCACCTATTTCAAAAGCATAATCTGAACTCACATCAACGTCAAAACGGCATCTGTATGCAAGAGAATGTCAGAGTATTGGGAAACTGATGTTGATTTGATAAATTGGTTTGTGATTTCGGCCTCCGTACTTTTCCACACAAAAGCAGCCTACAAGCCCAATGACCTTAACCACTTAACCTGGTCTTTCATGATTGCCATAATATAAGCGGATGGAGAGACAACCACGACTACAGGTAAATTATTTTAAACTGGATTTTCTCTGGCCATTTCAAGGTCTCTCGAAACTGAGCTGAGCTCATCTGAGACGCGACTTCGAGTAGATTGTAAGCAGTGGAAGATTCGATTTCGTGAGCAAAACAAAATTCAACGGCTGCGTTTCACTCGCACGATCGGTAAACTTGCCTGGCCTGTGCAACAGAAATTCCATCGCCCCGAAAAGTTTCAGGAGCGGCCCACTGCCTGTGAGTACACCAGAGAAAAACAAAAGCTCATACCAAACAACAACAATTGTGGCCGAGTTGTCAACAATCTGCAACAACTCTTCGCGTGAAGTTTACGATACCTGCGATCGGTCTTCATCTTGATTTTTCTAGTTCCTTACAAGTGATTTTTGCTTGAGTAGAAGTTGAATTTGTCTACATCTGGATTTTGTGGGCCTCTTTCCACCATAACTTTTCTCGAAGTGTCGATACAGCGATCGAAACTATGGCTGACAGCAGATTGGACGTTTGACCCTCGGTATAAGAAGTCACGAAAGGAGTGCGATATATAAGCTGATCGCCGATTGGGCAGAAAAAAATTCCTTGCCAGAAAATTTCCGCCCAATCAGGAAACTGGATTTGAATAGCTTCTGGAACTAGTCCGATAAAGAAATGTTCCCAGGGGCTCTCCCGTCCGTCTTGTAAACTTTCGCTCGTCCTGAATCTTCGTCCCAACCCGACTCTCTGCCCCTGGGTCTCCGAGGATGGAAAAAGGTAAGCGATTTTAGAATACAATTTTCATTATGAGCGGGGAGCGTGCCAAAATGCTTCATGCAACGAGTGATTTGCTATACATTTACACTTGATTTGCCCTTTTTGAGGCCCTAACAGTAGGGCATTTGACCGTCAAAACTGGAAACACAGCGGGGCATTTGATCAATATTTTTCAAAAAAGTCAAATGCCCGGGTGTTCGCCCGGGGAGGAGAGGGGGGGGGGGGGGGGGGATGGGCACTTTTGGAATTGACTGATGTAAAATCTGAACTTACCTGACGATAAATGAGCAAGACAAAAGCAGAAAAACACCCGGAAACAAATGACTTTCAGAGAAGACTCGTTTTTAGCCTGCGTGCGGACGTCTCCTATTTCCTTTGTTGCCGCGTGCAACAAATGAATAGGAGACGTCTGCACGCAGGCTAACTCGTCTTCCGCCATTGCTATTTTGAAATGCTTACTTTCTGCATTCCTCCACAGAACGACGTCAGAGACCACATTCCAACAGTCACGCTAAACAAATCACGTTTCAGTGATCCCGAATTATTTTTGTGGTATGAAAAATCACGATCCTTTCCACAGTCAAACTCGGAATGAAACACGGGGGGGTGAGACCAAGCTAGGGAGCTGAGGGGAAAAGCCCTGGAAACGAGGTTGTCACTGAAAAGTAATCATAAAAAAGCCAGTCTTTGTTTTTTAATCACCTTGCTATGATTCTTTGCATATTTGAGATATTACATACGATGGTGACACATTCATTAGGCTACCACAAAATACTTCCACTTAGTCCGCGTCAACGGCGTCATACTATACCGAAAAGGGATGCACAAAATAGTGTAAAGGTGATGTTGTACGGGACGATTTTTAACTCCGATTTTTAATGCCGATTTTAATCCATTTTACACTAGACAACTTTTAACGCAACTTTGTTGCGGCAAAGGTTGGCAGCTGTATGTTACACGCGACGATTTTTCAGCTAAGACTGTCCGAAAGGTTTGAGCCCAGGCTCCTGCTCGACAAATATGTGGACATTCCAGGACGATGTTGCGCTGAAAGTCAACGGCGGGGGTGTTACACTCACCAACTCCAACAAAATGCAGGAAACATTGCCGCAACAAAATGTTGCGTTAAGGTGGCTGGTACCAGTTCTACTCGCGTGGAGAGTCTGGCCACTAGCGCGCACGTCACACTTTACACGCGCGAGATTTGAAGAATGGGAAAAACAAAAACAAAGATGGCGGCGCGAAGCTTTCTTCGAGCAAGGCTACGTTTGTCCTGCTCAAAACGAAATTCGCGTTTATCTGAGGCCGTATGTACTCCATCGACTTAAGTTAATTTAATTTACATAGGAAAATTTGCTTCCGGAGATTGATAATGCATATTAAAGGTCCAAAGAGAAAATTTCCATCTCTACTGCGATCGATCGTGTCGGGAACCGGGAGGATAAGGAACCGGAAAGTAATTATAAAACTGCAAAAGTGGGTTAGCACTTCACATTCTATCATTACTATGCCTCACCACCTCCTGTTTTTTTGTCGTGAATCACATCTGCAGCTGTGTCAGAATTGCATGCAGTTGACATGTGTTCTGTGAGCAATTTAGTCAATTCCACGCTTTCGCTTGGTGTTACTTAACATAAATACGCTTAGTCATGCCACAAGTTGTGGAGAAATTCTTTTAAGTGAGCCCAAACGTTTGGCCAAACAGTAAAAAACAACAACTGTGAACTATTAAAATCCACCGTACTGAAATCAACTCGGCGCGTAGCCTCCTTCGCAGACGTCTTTGGGCTCGTCACGCGTTCCTTGCCCACGAACGTTTGCTGAACTGAACTACCACTTCCGTTCGCCGGTGGTTAGCCTTTGTTTTGAACAAACCAATAACGAGCTGCGTAAGAATGGAATCGACACCCGATTCACGTGCATCGACTGTGAAAACAATCCCGGGGTCGAAGTCCTACTTTCAAAAAATTGGAAAACGAACTATGATTGGCTAACAATGAAATCGTAAAGCTTGTGGGATGTGGCTGGAGTGACAAGGATACTTCACAAATTAATGTGATCAAGTAAGCTGAAGCCACTCAAAAGGCACTAAGGCCACATGGTAGCGGGCATTATCCCTTAAATCTACCAAAGCAAAGATTGAGCCCAAGCATTAGCAGCCATGGACAGCTGTTTCGGCCTTGTTAGGCCTCATCAGCATGGCATAGCTAATACTCAGGCTCAAGTACCCACATATCAATAAAACAAGCAATGAAATCGTAAAGCTTGTGGGATGTGGCTGGAGTGACAAGGATACTTCACAAATTAATGTGATCAAGTAAGCTGAAGCCACTCAAAAGGCACTAAGGCCACATGGTGGTTGGTTATTTAAGGGGTAATGCCCGCTACCATGTGGCCTTAGTGCCTTTTGAGTGGCTTCAGCTTACTTGATCACATTTATTTGTGAAGTATCCTTATGATTGGCTAACCACCGCGAACGGAAGTGGCGGTTCAGTTCAGCAGACGTTCGTGGGCAAGGAACGCGTGACGAGCCCAAAGACGTCTGCGAAGGAGGCTACTTGGCGCGTGGACTGCAAACAGAGCTACGGTAGGTACCCGCGCGTGTACGCGTAATGGCTAGCGGCAGCCAGCAAAGCGCATGAGCAAATGTCGACCTTTTAGAATCCAGATTTTGAAATGCGCTAAAACGTGCGTGGAAATTGCTCAACTCACGAAGGTTTTTGTGAAAAAACTAGCCCGGTGACCCCCTTTTTATTGTTTTAATATTTTAGTCTTGTAAAGAGGAAACGTCACACAAAATTCAAGAAAATTCTATCAGAGAAATTTTACACCACTTGTGAATTGCCTTCTCGCGTTTATAAAATATCCGCTTGATAAAAAATTTTATAAAAAATTTTGCAGTTTCCTTTTCAAATGACAAAAGTAATCACGTGAAAAAAATAGGGGGTAACCGAGTTAGTTTTCAAATTATAAGTACCAGAAGTTGAAATGCAGCTCTGAATAACCCACAAGTACCGTTACCATGGTAACAGCTGATGACGTAATAATAGTTTGTTTTGGTCAACAACTAAATGTATAATTTAACCTTGCAAAAGTTTTCTCACGGCCTCTGTTTGCCTTTGTGTTCTTTTCTCTCAAAGTTTATGTCGTGAAAAAGCTGAAAACTAGTACCAGCCACCTTAAAAGTCGTCCTGTGTCATGTTACACGAGACAACGTTAAAAATCGGCTCGTGTCACATCACCTTAAGGCGGGATTTGACCTAAACATAGTTTTTTAGTTCCTTAACATGAATTTAACGTTAAAATCTCGTTCGAGTTCAAGCAATTAAAAATCCCTGTGCTCATCTCTCGAAGCTATGTTGTGGGATATTTTAAAGGAGGTGAAGTCTTCGATTAAAGAACTTGAAAATAGCGTAGAGTTTATATACTCAAGGTGAGGTTAACACGCTGAAGGAGCAAGTTAAGCAGGAAGGGGAGAAGCATGCGGTTGATTTCGAAGCTTTGCATAAAACGATTGCTGAGTTGGAGTTAAAATTAAAGAAAGAATTGAACGAAATACAAGTCTTGAGCAATACACTAGACAAGAAAACTTTACGGGACTGCAAAGCTCTTGTCGTGCCGTCTCTCAGATCCGATTCCATGCAGTTCACCGAGTTGGAAGGAAGGATGAAGATAGATGTAGACCCATCATCGCCAGGTTTGTCGATCCACTCTTCACCCTGATGCATATATTACAGAAGATTACGCCAAAGTTATCCAAGATGAACGAAGAAAGTCAATCAAGACCTCGATAAAAGCCGAGAAGAGCATGGATTGAGAAACGCCAAAGTCAAGGGCCGATAATTATTTATAAATAATTAAAGATACGACCATGATAGTATCCCGGAGTACCTTAAATAATTTTAATGTTTGTTTTGTGTCTTGCGATTTTATCGTAATACTTATAAGCACATACGCGCTTTCACCTTTAGGTAAACAACTTACCTTCCTATGCAAATTTACTGTAATTGTAATTACCATATATCCCAAAAGCAAATTTTTCCTATTATCATTAGGTGGTAGAAATCCTTTTATTTAAGGATTAATATTAACACCTGAATCCTATCGGGATATCAATCCAACAATTCGGGTTTTTTTAATGTGCTAACGTGGCTGTGTCTGTGTTTGTTTTTGATGTCTTTAGCTCGTCAGATAAAAACATGTCTTCTTTGTCATCTCGTCAGGTCAGTTTTGATTCCGGCTCCTACACGGCTTGTTTTTGTTTTTGTTTTTCGTCTATTTTCTTTCAATTCCCCCCTGCTACGCAAGTTTTGTCGCTAGAATGCTTCCTTGATCGCGATGGATGTTAAAATATGTTCACTAAATGTACGAGGGTTAGGAAACCATCTAAAAAGAAGAGAAACTTTCAATTGGCTCCGGAAGAAAAAAAGTTCAATTTACCTACTACAGGAAACTCACAGCACAGAAAACACTTCTTCTGTATGGTCCGCAGAATGGGGTCTTAAATCTCTGTTTAGCTATTGCTCTAGCTCCAGCGGAGCAGTTGCTATTCTTTTTAATAATAATTTTTCCTTCCAACTGCTGAGATCTTTTTCAGACAATACTGGCAATAACCGCCGACCGGTTAGCTCAGTGGTAGAGCACCGGACTACCGTGCGTGAGGTCGCGGGTTCAAACCCCGGCCGGACCAACACTCACGGTCTTTAAATAATTGAGGAGAAAGTGCTGACTTTGTAATGACATCTACAAACAGTTAGACTTTCTAGTCTTCTCGGATAAGGACGATAAACCGTAGGCCCCGTCTCACAACTCTTCATATTTCTCTGATTCTGTGGGACGTAAAAGAACCACTAGGGACGCAACAAAACTCTGGCAGTGACCACCTCTAGTGTCTGTCTTAAGTTGATATTGACATTACGGGGGCACTCATAACTCAACTTCATTAATTGTAAACTGCGTTATAAGCAGTCTGGCAATGTCCCCCGGCCAGTGTTGCAATGGGCATTTGAATATTACATAGTTAATGCGCAATATAAATGTGATATATTATATTATTTATTACTATTTATTATATGCGATATTAAATCAAGCGAGAAAATCAGCACTCTTGCCACAATATATGCACCTAATGAGAACGATCCAACTATTTTTGAAAGATTTCATTACCATTTGCGAGATTTCCAGTGCGATGACATCATTATAGGGGGCGATTTTAATCTAGTACTCGACATAGACATGGATAAGAGGGGTGGCCTTGCCAAAACACACACCAAGGCAGTTGAGGTAGTCAAGGACTACATGGCTGAATTAGATTTGGTAGATACATGGAGGCTTCTTAACCCTGATACCTGCAGATATACTTGGCGTTGCAAAAACCTGAAATTCATTGCCGACTAGACTTTTTTCTTGTAAGCCAGAGTCTTACGTGTAGTGTTACAAATGCTGACATATTAGCTGGTTATAAAACAGATCATTCTATGGTAATCATAAAATTTGCACTTCATTCTAATCCCAGAGGGCCAGGCCTCTGGAAATTAAACACTTCCCGTTTAAGGGAGAAAGAGTATGTAAAACTATATTATGAAAGGTGTTCGTCATCGTCCTTGAGGGACTCCATGTGTGATAGGTAGACGTGAAGAAATTGTGGATCCAATTCTCACAGATTGGGTACGGCCGTTTAGATAGCTGCGGAACCAAGAGACAGCATCATGCGATGCCCAACGTGGTTAAGTTTCTGAAGTAAAAGCTGGTGATTGATGCTGTCGAACGCTTTAGATAAGTCAAGCAGTACAAGTGCCGAAATCATCTTTTTGTCCATGGCTTCAAGAATCATATCGTTGACTGATATGTTGAGCGTTTCGGTGGAGTGATATTGGCGGTTCCCGCTTTGGTAAGGTGTAAGTTTGTTGTTGTTTTCCAGAAACGAGATAAATTGATTGAGGGCTATCTTTTCACAAGGCCCTTTTCTTGGATTTTGTGAGCCTTTTTGCTGTTGAGTGGACTCAAAGGCCCTGCCTGGGGTACTTTTTATGAGTTAAATTGTTTAAGGGCCCCTCCAGGGATTTTGTTGTTTATCAGCCTTTTCAAGCTCCAAAGGCCTCGTTTTGGGATTTTGGTGCGCTTGATTTTTACGTGAGGGTGGGTTGCTTTTCTTTTTAATTTTTTCTCATCTTATATTATCTGTCTTGTATTTCTTGCTCCACTGATTTTGTTTTCTTGCCGGCCATTAATTAGCACCTTTTTGTTCCTCTTTTGTCATCTTGTACCTTTTTTGTTACTTGACACTTGTAATTACGTAATCACTAGCACTTTAATCTTATTTAAGGTTCGTTTTTATTCAAAAGTTGCCGTAACTGAAGAAGGTCTTGGACCGAAACGTTTTACTAAATTTATAAATTTTTTTAAACTTTTTTATACGTCAGAAGTTGTCCGTCCTCGCTTTTCTTTTAACCTTAATTATCTATATTTGAAGACAGTCTGATCAACTGAAGATTTGACTTGGCATGTTTATTACTATATAGTTTCGTACCGCACAACCTGTACGGCACTCATCAGATAAATAGCCAAATGTAAAATTACAACGTAGAGCTGGTAACTATATGTACAGGAGGAGTGGAAAAGTATAAGATTACAACGGTTTCTACTTCTAAACAATAGACGCTTAAAATCCGCGTGACAATGGAAGTAAGCGTGACACTGACATTTATGTACTTAAGATGACCGGAAAAGTTTAAATTTACAACGGACACATTAAAATGGGAGTTATTACTCGGGCTGCCGCGTCTCGCGCGGCGCCCGAGTCTAAAATTACCGACGGTTCTTCTTTTTCGTCGTCGAGTATTATCCACAAAGCTCACTTCCGGCGTTTCTGCGCAAGCGCTAACTATTTTTAACAGAGTGATGCCTGTTGTCACGTATCGGAAAATGTCAATTCACCTTGTGTCTTTTGAAGTCTGAACAAACAATATGTTAAGAGAAGTGTCTATGCGAATGATTGCAAGTTCAACGGCGAGAAGAAAGCTTTTAACATGAGTAAACTTAACTCCAGATGGACTGCCGTGTTTCCTCGTGTCTGCTTCAGTAGACTGCAAGTAGTCTCTAATTTTGGCGATGGATTGTGGGGCGGGCGAAAGACACGTGCGCGCGCGAAGTTGCGAGGAGACGCGACGCGAGGGGAGCGCCAAAAATTAGAGACAACAGACAAAGGGAGTTTGACCTTTCAGGGCCGAGTGATTCGGAAGTGTAAATCTCATATCAACAGCAAGAATGATGCCTGTTGTCACGTATCGGAAAACGTCGATTCACCTTGTGTCTTTGAAGTCTGAACAACTAATATGTTAAGAGAAGTGTCTATACGAAAGTTTGCAAGTTCAAGAGCGAGAAGAAAGCTTTTAACATGACCAAAATTTAACTCCAGATGGACTGCCGTGTTCCCCGTATCCGCTCCATTGAGATGTACATTTTGTTGAATAACTCAAGTACGGGATATCACACACCTCTGAGACTTTGACAGGTAGTTTATTTACTATTTTCCCACAATATCTCAATTTCTGGACTTTAATTTTTGAATGATAAGCGATTAGTTTTTACAAATGTACTAGCGTCACTTGAAACTGTCCAGAAACGTTCCTTTCTTGTGTTTCAAATGATCCTGGATTGACGTATTTGTAAACAGTTTCATTCTGCTAATTAATTTTCGACTCACATTTCACCGAGACTCCATTAACGTTTATGCGAAAAAATCCTACATCGTTCGATAAGCGTTTCCTTTCTCAAACAATTATCCATCGAAGCGAAAACAAGTGTGCTCAGTTTTTTTTTGGAATCAATACACTATTTTTATCACCTTGCATAACGATAAACCTCCGTGGCCTAAAGGTCATTGTTCCTGCCTTTGACGCAGCTAACCCGGGTTCGATGTCTTTTAGTGGTATATATTTTTCTGTTTCTCTTTTTCTTGTTCTTTTAGAAATATTTTTTGCAAGTGTTATAATTATTGTTCTCAATGGTTGAGCTGTATTTTAGAGGAATATATGTTGATAGGGGTCTAAAGAAATAGACTCCAACACAAGCTAAACACAATGCGTCCGATGTAAGAAAGACAGACTTCCCTCTATTCTTTTGTTTAGCGCTAAGTTAGGGATACAAAAATGTTTTTTGCAAGCCCGAGTTTAGGCTAATTGTAGCCTCTTGTTACATGCCAGTTTTACATTTTTTTAGGAGAAATTTGTTTGCGTGTCTACAGGAAGTAATAAGTTCATTACGTTTGTTCAAGGTGGCTAAATCAGGCCTGCAAATTATAAAATACTTCTCCCACAGACACAAATTACATCGATTGGAAGCGGGGTTGTACGGAGAAGCTTGTTGTAAGATCTTCCAAGATATCCTAAAACCTGTTTTAGTGTCTTTCAACTGCCAAATATGCTTACTGAGTTCTGTGTTGAGTCTCTTGCTTGGATCGGTGAAAGAAGCTTTGTGGTTTGTGAATCTGGTTTTGAAGAAGTTTTCAGTTAGGCCTACGTAGGTTTGATCCGGCTTGCTGTCTCCAGATATCACTGTTGCCTGATAGACAACGGACTCTTTGAGGCAATTGCCAGCCATAGGGCAGTCAGCCGGTTTTCTGCAGTTGCATGTTCTAGGCGACGGTGGTGCGTTCTTCCTTAATAAGGATGACTTGTTATGGCCGTCGATGGTTTGTTTGACGTTAGACATGCAGCTGTAGCTGATTTTAACTGTGTTACGATTAAAGATATTATGGCCACGTGTTACATAAGATCTTTAATCGTAACAGTTAAAATCAGTTGCTTGATGTATTCCTTTTTTGATGCCACAGGGATATTCTTCGTTAAGTAGTTGAACGATACACGTTCCATAGTTGGATCATCAGTAAGATAGTGCTCTACAATATGGGAGCGTGGTATATATCCAGGTGGTGTTCACCGTTGATTCCAGAAAAGTGCTCTACAGTTAAGGAGCGATAATATCAGCATGTAGACTACTCAATATGAGTACATGTGGATTTTAATACAGCTCTGTTTCGTAGACCAACAAAGGCTGCTCCACTCATCAGTTAATCTCCATACACACTGAAGCATCGTTAAGGTTTACATCGCTGATCAACATTGTTAGACCGTTATATTTGATCAACTGAAGATTTGACGTATGAAAAGATTCATTACAATAACAACATTTATTTATTGCAACATCTCACAAATAAAAAGTGTAGCACCCACCCGAAGATAGCAAGGTTAATCGAGTGGGATGGGTCAAAAAGAAATTCAAATACAAATAACTACTGCATCTAATATGTTTTAAGTACAAGAAATAAGAGGACAGATAGTTTTTAAAAACAGGAGCTTATTAAACTAAATTTCAAGGTGCTATTTTGGTTCATAAGTCCAGCAAATATTTTAGCAATCATCGTTGTTTTTTAGAAGGATAATCATCTTCATTGCTAAGTAATTTTAATAAAAGTGTATGGATTTTTTTTTGTTCAAAAGATTTTTTATGCAGGGAGTGCAGACTATTTGGAAGTGAATTCCATACTTTGGGGCCAAATCTTGAAAAAGAAGAGAGTTGTTGATTAAGCTTTGACTTGTTGACATAGAAATTTCCAGTATTAGAAAATTTATAAAAATTAAAATATAAAAGATAGCAAAAGGTGATCGTGTTAGAAAACTATAACCTAAAAAAATACGAATCAAACGTATGAAAAAATTCGTTACTGTAAAAATTAAAATATAAAAGATAGCAAAAGGTGATCGTGTAAACTATAATGTAAAATATAAGAAACAAACGTATGAAAATAATTATTTATTACTAACATAATGATATATTATCTTAAAACTTCATTTTAATACTAGTATTGAGTAATCTACATTTTCTATAGTTGCACAAAATTCTTACTCTATAAAATACTATCTGGTATATTGCGTCACACTGAAAAAAATCGTTTTATAGCGTATATTATATGAAAATCGATCTCAAGGAAAAAGCTCTCAACACAACTACGCAACATGAAAAGCTGATACAAAACTCGAAAAAAACCCATGAAAGAAAAATGTAAAAAAGTACAAGATATCTGACAAAACATATTGAATTTTGTTTCACTTACAAAAATAATCCGTTTAGTCGAGTCCTGTGCTCAAACCATGGAATTTACTACATTTCGTCATTACCAAAAATCTAGAAAAAAAAATCATGACAAAATACTTTTGTCTATGGTTTTATGGTGACTATATATTCTGTGATTTTGTCGTCAAACTCAAAATCAATGAAATTATTTCAATTTGAAATTAAATCGTTTAGGTACATTCGCAAACCACAACCATTTTCGAGCGCATTTTTGTCTTAAATTTGAAGCGTTTCTAAATGTCACATATTTACTGAGTTTATTGTAGAAAAGCTGGAAAAGCCGCCATTCTTCCGCGCCAACACACGAAATCGCGTATATCGCAGGATATTAGAGAGCATAAGCGACGACGGCAACGGCAACGAAAACGTCATTTCAAAATGTAACTTCCCGTTAATGCGATTTTTCCTACTTGTTTAACTTGTAATATGCTGGTGACCTATCAAGGAACTAAATTAGCAAAAACAGCATTGAAGTTGGGAAAAAGAGTTAACCGTCATGCCCTCACGTTCCCCAAAAAACCTAAAATTTGGTCATTTCACGTTGCTGTTTTGCTGAGGACCGCAAAGAAATGTACCAAAATGTAAAACGCACGTGCAGGGCTATTGCTTTTGCACATTAAGCCTATTGTTTTATGGCGTTCTCGTTGCCGTCGTCGTTGCTTAAGTTCTCTAATATCCTGCGATATACGCGATTTCGTGTGTTGGCGCGGAAAAATGGCGGCTTTTCCAGCTTTTCTACAATAAACTCAGTAAATATTTGTTGAGTGCGCGCGGCGAATAATGATAGCGCCCTGACCATATTTGGACATTATCACGATGTGTTGAATAATAAGACAGCTTACTCTACAACTCTGAGGCGCTGCATATCCCGCAACGTTACCGTAAACTTGTACAAAAAAATTGGTGTTTTCTTATTTCATCTCAACCTTTTTTCGGCAAAATATTAATAGTTCTATCACCTGTCTGTAGATCCTTTCTAATACAATGGAACATCCTTTGTAATTCGGATCACCATTTCTCGCCTTAATATGAAATCCAGCCGCACTACTTACTTCTTCAACGCGTCTCCGAAACGGTTTCTATGCACTATATCAGAAAAATTCCATACCTTTTAAGGACAAATGAATTCTCAGAAACCAAACTAACGCTACTATGAAAACTTTAAGACATACTCAAAATATTGGATTACTGGCCGACATCAAAGTCTCTTTTAACACAATTCTCGCATTTAGAGCTTTGCAAGCTTGTTGCACATTCCATAATAAACAACACCTTTTTACATACCGCAATACGTGGTAATTTTGTTATAGCCGTAAGTATACCAAGAGGGAAGATATATCTAACATTTAAAATGAATAGCTTTGTTTTCCATCCATCTCAGTTGAAGTTGGCATAGTCGTTGAACGAGTCCAGGTATTTCTGTACAATATTGTAACAGAAAACATACTGGGCCTGTCACAAGATTGAAAAAGAAAAGAAAGAACATTTAATTGTCTCACGGGTTTCAGAATTTCGCAGTGACACTAGCAACTTCATTGCTAGCATTTTAAGCAAAAGTACATTATGTTCCGTCGGACAAATGACCACACTTTACGTCAACATGGAGAAAACCGTATTATGAACGATTTAATTCGATCTAAGATACAAAACAAACTGTGTTGGCACGCGGCCTTACAAGAATACAAATCAAACGGTAAACTAAACTAAAACAACTGCAAATTAAAACTTACTTCTTTGACTCCATCCTGACGTAACTTATACTTCTTTAAAGTTGAAACAGGTTAGCTTTCTTGATGCATCGTAAAACAGGTTAGCTTTCTTAAGACAGCAGAAATCAGGTTAGCTTTCTTCACAACTGGTTAGCTCTTTTAACAGCTGGTTAGCTTTTTTCACAACTGTAAAATTACACGCGACACTACGCGACTCAATGCGCGCGTCACTTAACAGTTTTAACGACTGGCGCGCACGCAACATAAACCGAAACAGCGCGCGCGCTGAACTTAACTAATTTCGCTGATTTCTGTTCATCGAAACACTCTCCACCCCGACGAGGGCGTGGCTCTCATCTTAACCATATCCTTCTGCAGGCTTGATCACAGCTATCTTTGTGATGGGTCTTTGGTATTCTCCAGTACGGGTCTTTACTCTCACGTTTCGCACTTTGCGGTCTTGTCCAGGATACACCTCGACAATTCTACCGACGTTCCAGTTCCCCCTAACTGCATATGGACTTTCCACTATCACAAAGTCGTCACTTCTAACGTTTCGGTTTTCTGTCTCCGTGCCACTTCTTTCACGGAAGTAATGACGGGAAAACATCCCTTGTCCAACGTTTCCAAAACGAGTCAACGATGTGTTGGACAAATTCCACTCGGTGACGGGGATTCTTTGTCTCTCTGAAAGGGCCTTGTGGTACTTGAGGCGAAGCTCGACCAAGCAATATTCGTTCGGACACAGGTACGAATCATCATCAGGGTCATTCAGAATACGGCCAATTGGACGCTGATTGACGAGATTTTCTACCTCCAACAGACACGTATAAAACTCAAAGGGCATCAACACTTGTTTGCCAATAGCTTTCTTCAGAGCTAGTTTGCAACTCTTTACCAATGCTTCAGCACATCCGTTCTGATGTAGGGATGCTGGGGTTGTGAATTTCCATTGCATGCCCTTTTCTGCGGAAAATTCGCGCAGTTTGTGAGTATCCTATCCCATGACCATTTCTCTCAGCTCTCGCTCCGCTCCAACCAATTGGGAGCCGTTGTCGCTTATCACGAGGCTTGGTCATCCTCTGACTGCGAAGAATCTTCGGAGTACCTGGATAAACTCCATTGTTGAGTAGTCTACTGCCAGCTCCAGGTGAACTGCTCGAGTATTTAAGCATGTGAATATGACACCATAGTACTTGGCAGTCTTGTTGCGACCAACTTTAACATTGTATGGGCCAAAGTAATCACAGGACGTGTAATAAAAAGGCGGGGTCAACGGTGCCAAACGGCATTCAGGTAAGTCGGCCATGACTTGAGACTCGACTTTCGCTTGTATTTCACGGCAAAATACGCATCGAAATTTCACTGATTTGGCAAGATCGTTGTCGTTCAGGATCTAGAACTTTTTCCTCTTCTTCTTCCGGCAAACGAAGAAACTTTGGTCCGTGCTTCCATCTCTCAACCAAACGTGTCACTGGTATGCCACGAGAAACATCGTCAGCCACGTTGAGCTCTCCAGGAATATGTCTCTACTGGGCTGGGTCTGTATTGGACTGGATTTCAACAACTCGGACTCATACGAACGGATTAAACCTTCTTGCTTCGCTGCAGATCCATGCTAAGACTAACTTACTATCCAGGAAAAGGACGGTCTTCTCAAACTGGAAGCGGCATTGTTCTACAATGGTCTTACACAGTCTCGAAGCCAAAACTGCACCTTGCAGTTCGAGGCGAGGGATGGTCAATCTTTTCAGTGGTGCCACTCTTGATTTCGCTGCAATGAATCGCACGTGGTACTTTCCGTTAAACAGGTTCCATCGTGCGTATGCGCAGGCGCCGAAGGCTTCCTCTGAGGCATCAGAAAAAACACAAAGGACAGGTAGACCGACTGCATTGGGTGGCGTGAGACATGTATTGAAACTTATGCCATTCAGGTTCGGCATCTCTTGAAACAAGTTTTTCCACTTGTCTTGAATTGCCATCAGTAATTCATCATCCCACTCAATTCCTCGTTTCCATAGCTCTTGTAATCCTATCTTAGCTTTGCTGAGGAATGCTGCCGCGAAGCCTGTCGGGTCATAGATCCGAGCTATGTTGCTTAGAATCTGTCTTTTTGAGAGCTGTGTCCGTGCTTCGAAATACTGAGACCAAGGTTTTACTTTGTACGTCAATACATCTTCCTGGCTGTTCCATACAACTCCCAGTACTTTCTCTTCACCATCTCCTTGGAGAATTGTTGCTGATTTAGTCTCTGCAAGGTTAGCGTTGGTTTTCTTGGCTTTGTTAGAGAGCCAACCTTTAACTTTGAAACCTCCAGTTTCGAGTACCGCATTGATGCTCTTCGTCAACTCTTGTTCTTCTTCTTCGGTGCGGACAGAATCGCAAATATCGTCCAACAACAACAACAACAACAACTTTTATTTATAGAATAAATATCCAGCGTAGAAAAGACTGTTCCGCAAATAGCATTGCTAGTCTGGGCGGAACAGTCATACAAAACAATTACAAAAATTTTATAAATTTACAAGAGGAGACTTTCATAATTTTTAAACAGATTGTAGGCCAAATCATTAAATCGTTAACATAAATTACAAGTTCAATGACTCTTACAAGGTATGTTTGAATGAAGAACTCAAGTTCAATTGTACGTTTTTAGGCCAGAGGTAATTTGGGAAATATCGATATAGTCATCATGCTTCTTAAGTATTGTGGGGTCTTTAACTGCGCTTATGCATGTATGTGTTATCTTTGAGAAACTTTGCTGCTTCCGGGAAAACTTCTTTTGCTTCGTCTGCTGTCCTTCGTAGCGCTGTTTGGGCCATCGCAGATGCTGGTTTGTGTCCAAAAGTTAACACGGTCTTGACATACACATCCGGTGTGCGATCTGTCTCTAAGTTTCTCCAAAGGAACCTGTGTACGTGCTGGTCAGCTTTCGGAATGCGGATCCTGTGGTACATCTTAGAGACGTCTCCAATAAAAGCAACTTCATTCTCTCTAATCCTTAGGACAACTCCAAATAAATCGTTTAACAAGTCCGGTCCTTTCATACAGTAGTCGTTTAACCGGTGTCCTTGGAACACAGCTGACGAATTAAAGACGATGCGCACTGGTGTGCTTTTGCTTTCCGGTCTGAATACTGCGTGATGGGAAATGTAGTGAACGGGGCCTTTGTATCCTTTTAATTCCTTTTCAGACAGTTTTCGGGAAAAGTAACAGGCATGATTTTCTTGCGCGACCTTGAGGCGATTCTCAGGATCTAGGGCCAAAAAATTCTGACGTTCATCTGTCCAGTGCCTCTGGATTTTGCAAATCCAGCATTTCTTGCTCATACCCTTGATTTCATCTTTATTTCCTGTTGCTACAGGGTGGATGCTTTGGTGGGTGTTACTTGTTCGGATCGGGGCTGTCGCTCTCATCCTGGACTTCATTTCTGCAGTCATCCAAGTCATTAGGCTCAACAGCGTTGCAGGCTGCTTTGTTTTCTCCAGATCTCTTGACCAGACGTTTCTGTTGTCAACGCACATCTTCTGTTCGATAATTGAGAGCATGTGGCTGTTGTCCATATCGCTCGGCAAACCGACTTCTTTTAGCGTATTGTAGCATCGCTTTACTAGGTGTACTAACTCACAGAATCGCGCGTCGTTGCCATCACAGATTGGTCTGAACCTCACAATATCTTGCGTTATCGTATCGGATACAAATCTGGGATCGGCGTAATGGAATCCAAGTATTCTCATGCAGCATCGTAATCAGAACCAATTCCCTTTATAAGCTCAAGCGGTCTCCCTTGTAGACAAGTGCGCAGGTATGTTAGGCAGTCACGCTTGCTGTACCTGGTTTCGATCGCGAACTTGAAATCTGCTCTGAAGATTACGTATTCTCTTACATCGCCGGAGAATTAAGGCATCTTAGGCTGTTCCATTTTGAGGCCACACGTTTCTCTTTTCACCACTCCAACGCTCCCACTCACGTCTCGGCTGTTGTTATCTACTACATTAAGTACTTGAACGTCGTTCAAGGAACCATTTTCCTCAGCAACTAAATTGTTACTTATAATCTCGTTATTTCTCTGAATACTACTCCTACTTAACTCAATACTACTTAAGAGTTTAAGTCTGTTCTCATTGTCACTGGGTCGGCTTTGTTCAACTTGAAATTCCTTTTCCAAGTCTTCGGTACTTTCTAAATACAGTTTTGCGTGGATCTCTAAACTCATGAACGCGTCTTGGCTTTCCTCAAGCCAAGCTTCTTGCTCCTCAAATTCATTGCCATCTTCAATCAGCTGCGTAAACTCTTCATGCTTGACTACAAGCGCTTCGTATGCTTCTTGCACTTTAGAAAGAAAGTCTCTTACCTCCTGTCCGGTTCGCTTACTTTCTATGAGGTAGCGTAATGGCTTTCCTGCTCTTGTAAGCGCTGCATTTGCATTTCGTCTTTTTATCTTTGCTTCTTTCAACAGGTCGGCCATTTCTTCAGGAACTTCGGGTTAGCAGTTTTCTTTATCTCGTAGAAATCGAATGATATGTACCGTCGGACAAATGACCACACTTTACGCCAACATGGAGAAAACCGTATTATGGACGATTTAATTCAATCTAAAGCCCCGGCTACACGTTGTAACATTGTTAGAAGAACACGTCCCAACATTGTTGTAAGAACGCTTCTAACAATGTTGGATACTCATACAATATTGTTGGAAACACGTCGCTTCGGGTTTTGAAGAGATTTTGACTTCAACAATTATTAGGCTCTCGGATTGGAGACTGGGCCCTTAACTCTGATTGGTCTTTGCGATACAACATTGTTGAAAGGGAGGCTACACGCTTCAACATTTGTTGTATGTTGGAGAAAATGTTTGATCGAAATCAAAACATTCTTCCAACAAGAAATGTTGAACAAACGTCGTCAAACATGCATGCTACACGTTCTAACATTGTTCATCAACAAATGTTTTATAACAATGATTGAACGTGTAGCCGGGGCTTAAGATACAAAACAAACTGTGCACGCGGCCTAACAAGAATACAAATCAAACGGCAAACTAAACTAAAACAACTGCAAATTAAAACTTACTTCTTTGACTCCATCCTGACGTAACTTATACTTCTTAAAAGTTGAAACAGGTTAGCTTTCTTGATGCATCGTAAAACAGGTTAGCTTTCTTAATACAGCAGAAATTAGGTTAGCTTTCTTCACAACTGGTTAGCTCTTTTAACAGCTGGTTA
>JAEMWC010000888.1:50000-97500 GCA_016490735.1 Pachyseris speciosa
GACTGCTATCCATCCGGGTATTTTCCTCGACGGGCACTATGGGCTGATAGTGTCTCTCCGCGGATGAACACTATCGCGTCACGTTATCAGTTTAAACCAATAAGAATCAGAGAAAATTTAGTGGTGAACTATAATCTGTGATAGATAGTGAGTAGCGGTTGTCAACAAAGTGGCGGCCGCTTCTTCGCAATTTCGATGTGTATCCAAGGAGAATTTAGATAATTTACTTGTTAATGTGGAACGACTAGTAGATTTATACTAAAACAATTATATTATTAGCTCTCGATTTCTATGCGTGATAGCTGATTCGGGCTGCGCCCTCATTAGCTTTCACGCGATAGAAATCTCGAGCTCATAATCTTATTATTAAATAGAATCAATGAAAAGAAATTAAAATCATGCCATATCGAAACGTCAGTCCATGTCATCTCAAACTGTCCTTCTCAGGAATATACTCACCAAAACGACCACGCTTCACTACGATGAAATGACTGGAGGTCTCAAACCATTCACAATTTCATGTCCATACCATTAGTTAAACAACACAAAGTGCATACAGCAGTGTTTCAGTAGAAACACGGAATAAGTACATCACAAAAAAGAAGAATGAAAAATCCGTATAAATATCGCTTCGGAGACATCACTGAATGATATCACACATGCATTGTGTTCCCAAGGTACAAACGCATGGTAACATTGATTTACTTCAGCACACAACTTAGAGGTGACAGTGGTACTGGTTAAGGTTTTGATCATGATGACGATGACGATGACAACGACAACGAGGAGCTCTGGCAGTGGCGTGATTACTGACGGGCAGGATATTTCATACATCTTACCGGTCACAGTCCTATACGCGGATTTGATAGCCTTGGATACATTATTTTCTCGTTCTTCCACAATCTGGTCAAGGCGGAAATTGATCCCTACAGCTGAGAACGAATATTGTGCTTCACGTTAACTATTCCACAATCCAAGATAACATTGGAAAGTATACTAACCTGCACTGAACAACCACAGGCGCATTGCTGGTTTTCCTCTGCGCGCGTTCCACCATGTTGATCAAGTCAAGAATGCAGTGCGCATTTTTCGGGATTCCTTTGTCAGGCCAACCTGTCACTTGGTAATGGTGAACGTGACGAGTTGTTTTGGGATTCTAAAAGAAAATAATTTGCCATCAACAAAACGTGCATCCCTCGTCACGCTGGAGATTTTGCTGCATAGCAAAAGTCGTGGTCACGAAACTGTTGAGAAGAGCTCAGTTGAGATGAGGTTTCGATAGGAGACAAGAATATTCCAAAGGTCCTGAGCAATCATTGTAAAACTTCAGAATAGGGTTAAAAAGGGAAAAAAGTGCCTCCGTCAAACCTTTTTCTTGGCCACTGTAAATTCTCTCTCTGAAAAGTCCTGGAATATTTCGTGCGACGTTGTTTCGATGACGAATTCACCAAACGTTGTAGATCCTTCAGTCGCCCAGTACGGAGGATAAACCTGTCAACACAACAAACTTGCCAACTGCTGATCACGTGAATAGGTAAAGAAAAATGTACTCTAGCTGCAACGTTCAGCAAATTTGGCGTCGAGAGATTATTAATCAAATATGCCTCTTCATGATATTTATGCCCCAATTCGAGGCGTACTGTTTGTTTACATAATGCACAAGTCATTGGCTTCCCCGTGAGGTCGACCCCCTGGCTAACAAGGGGTATTGTAAACTCAGTCAAGCAAACTTGAGGAATTTCGGGAGGTCGGGGAATCTTGCATGACAAAATAACAAGTCCCCTGTGTGAGGTGTCTCTCACCAGAAAATTCCCCTGGCATCCATTACAAACTTGTGAATTCCCCCACCCCCTATCTTTGAAGGTGAAAAAATGTCGAGATTAATTTTCCCCTACCATAGGGAAAAGAATCCTATCCATCTCCCTATAACTCCCACATATCTCCCTGGTTAGCCTGGAGGTCCACCCCACTGGGAAGCCGATGACTTGTGCACAAAGAGTTTCTTCTTTGTGTTTTTGCGGCACATTTAACTTACCAGGTGGCTGACACCGGTTTCCAGCATTTTCTAGCTCGTACACTTTGAAAGATCGATACTACCTCTCTCCATCAGTCGATACCACGATAGTAATGTGAGCTATCAGCGATTAGTAAAAATCTACTAGCGTTCTATCACGAATTCCGTTCTCTGACTGGGTACGATAGTCGCTATCTATTCTGCGATAGATAGTGAGTAGCGGTTGTCAACAAAATGGCGGCCGCTTCTTCACGTTTTCGAAGTTTCTGCAAGGAGGATTTAAATGGTTTCCTTGTTTAGTTTTGAACGACTAGTAGATTTCTACTAAAACAATTACATTATTCACTCTCGATTCCTATGCGTGATAGCTGATTCGGGCTGCGCCCTCATCAACTATCACGCAATTGAAATCTCGAGCTCATAATCTAATTGAATAAAGGGGATTAGTTTCTAAAGAAACAGTGATGCTGCGTCGGTGGGGGAGTGAAACACGAAAATTTGGTTTATCAACGGAGTTGATAATGTAAATTGATCACCGTACAGGGATTCGATTAGCTGACGTTTCGAACGTTAGCCCTTCGTCGGAGCGAACCGAGGAATTGTGGGTTGTGTATGGTTTATACACAGAAAATGGAACTACGCTATTGGTGGTAACATGGTAACGTGAAAAACAGGAATAAATTAGTTGAATGAAAAGCGCTCGTTGATACCGTGGGGATTAATAGTGCCAATTTGAAAGATCAGTTTTTGCTCGAGATTTTTACGGCTTTCCGTGGTACCTTGATGTAGGGAAAGGCCGGAGATCGACATGTGTTGTTTGGAATGGTTAGGGAGATTAAAATGCCGAGCGACAGGTTTGGATGCGTCTTTGTCATCTTTCTCAACATCACGAAGATGTTCTCGGAATCGGTCACCTAGTCGTCTTCCTGTTTCGCCGATGTATAACTTTTTGCATAATGTGCAGGTTATGCAATAGATAACATTTGCGGAGGTATACGTGAAACGATCAGTGATCTTAACAGATCGCTTAGGGCCCGATATTTTGTCAGTGTTTTGAATGAAAGCACAAGTTTTGCATCGCGAGCGCTCGCATTTAAAAGTGCTGGCTTGTTCAGTTGTTTTAAATGCGCTTTTAACTAGAAAGTTACCTACATTTTTGTCGCGTTTGAATGAAATCAGCGGTGGTTCCGAAAAGATTCTAGCAGTTTCTGGATCATTTTGCAGTATCTTAAAGTTATTAAGAATGACGGCTTTAACTGGGTTATTATGCGGGTGAAATGTGAGGGTGAATGGAATTCTGTCATTCTTTTCCTTTTGTGACGTCTCTGGTGCTGACTGTCGATCAATCTGCTGAGCGCGGTGATGGCCCGATTGAACCACAGAATCAGGATAGCCACGTTTCTCGAAAAAAAATGGCACATTTCCTCTGATTTGTTGGAAAAATCAGAGTCATCACTACATAGACGTCGAAGTCTAAGAAATTGAGAATAGGGAATGGCGTTTTTGACATGAGATGGATGTGAAGATGAATACAACAAATAACTGTGAGAATCGGTGGGTTTGTAGTGCACATTGGTACATAAACCGTTGCCGCTGATAAAAACTTTGATATCAAGAAAGGCCAGGGAAGTTTCCGAAATTTCCCAGGTATATTTTAGAGCCGGATGAAAGGAATTAACGGCGGTTATAAATTGATTGATTTCCTCCTTGCTAGACGAAATTGCGCCGATACAGTCGTCAATGTAGCGACCGTAGAGTTCAGGTTTAGGACCGTTGTACTGATTGAAGAATTGGTACTCGACGTAACCTACAAAAAGATTGGCGTAGCTAGGTCCCAATTTTGTGCCCATAGCTGAACTAGTTTTAACACTTAACTGTTTTTCTTTCGCTGACAACTATTACAAGCAAATTAATGGTGTAGCGATGGGCACAAAATTGGGACCTAGCTACTAATCTAATTGTTGAGTAGAATCCTCCAGCTTGGAGTTAAACTGTTAAATAAGTCGTTTCCAGACGTCAAAGCGATTTCACTATAGAGCATTTTCATTCACGTGACTACCACCCATGTTGGTTTACTGAAACAAAAGAAAGTATTTGCATAAAAATAGAGTTCAATTCCCAGCGGGTTAGTTTGGGACACCAACATGGCCGCTGTTTCGTTGTTTCGGGCACCAACATGGCCGCCGTGAAGTCATGTGAAAACACTCTATAATCTAAACTGTACCTGTCCTTTCTCCTTTTGCTCGTTCAACATGACGATTGTACCGATGTCATAATCCCACACCATCTTCCAAAAATCTTCAATTGTGTTGTCCAAAGGAGCCTGAGTCATTATAAATGAATTCCTCTCCCTGAAGGTCTGTAGAAAGCCAATTAGGACAATTAAAACAACTACAACAGTTACTCAAAGAGCGGTTTTCAATTCCTATAGAAAGCAATTTTGTGTTCGGTTTTGTTTGGTTACCCCTTTAAATATAAATTCAGAATGAAACCTACGCAAATACAGTATGAATCACTGATACAAGATTTGAGTCTACGCGTAATATCTGGAATTCATATTCTGGCCAAGGCAGGCAACACTGTAAGGCAGCGAGCACTATAACCCCCTTTAAGTAAAATAATCCGCCTGAGAATGCTTCAGGAAAAAAAAAACTGCTTCTACTTACATCAACAAATGAAGCGTTGATATAGTTGTTCTTCTCATCTGCTTTAAGAACCACTCTAGATCCATCGACTGAAATTAACATACAGCAAGTGTGAAATAAAGATGAAAGTGATCATCGCAGTTATGAAAACTACTTAAGCAGTGGTGAAAAACGCAAAAACTTCAGGCTTGTACGGGAGTTGAGTTGAGCTGGGAAGATCAGGAAGTAAACACAGCAAATAATGGCAGTTCTTACGTGGCACTATGTCGGGGAATCTATTTTTGGCAGCATTATCAGGTTTGCGACCAATTTCGTCTTCTCTGTCAGCAACATCGTCTGCAGTAATGAGGTCCAACCGCTACAAATAAACAATAAATAATTACTGATGATGATGATGATGATGACGACGACGACGACGACGATGACGATGATGATGATAAGTAAACTCTCAACTTGATGCAAGAAAGAAATAGAAGGAAAGCATTACAGAGATAGAGAAGGAGGCTGTTTCAATTGGGAGGAACAACAACAAAAAATCTCGTAGGTGCTAAATTGCCAAAAGCTCACTCACTCACTAAAATGTCCAAAAAGACTGGGATTGAGAGTGCCACGTGAGGAATTGTGGGATTGTTTGGGGAGATCCCATTGTTTCTTCGCAATACAAGCCCCACCCCTCCCCCCCAAACAATCCCACAATCGCTTTCGCGACCACTTGGTCCCAACATTTCCAACGTCGGCTATTGCAGCATGCGCGTTGTGCTGATCGTGTATTACTTTGTGTGGTCATTGAGCTGATTTATCCTTATTTTGGTCATATTTTTTTCTGAAATTCCCATTACATTCGATGGGTGGAAACGCCCTAGACGACGAGAAGTACCTTATTTTTGTTAGGTGTGGTAAGGCGAGTGAAACACGCGGAGGCAATTTTCGCGCCCGCGTGCCGCGCGTGTTTCCCTCGTTTTACTGTCCCTTAGAAAAGGTAGGGACTAGTAGTAGTCTAAAAGCTCCTCGAATCAATTGGAGCTCAACGGTCAGATGAGTGTTGTAATAACCTGGTCTAGTTGTCAGCTAGGATTCAATTACACGATTCTGACTGACTGACTGTTAATCACTCGTACTATAACATAACGAATTGGACTCCATTATTCCTATTAATCAACATCAACAACTGCAACCCTTTGTAACTGTAACGATCTCATTGTCTTCCCTTACAGTATCTGAGGGTGTATTTCATCTCTAAAGAGCGAAAGCAGAAGTTCATCAGTGAAGACATGGGAATTGCTGATTTTTCTTTATTTCTCTTATATATTTAGGTAGCTAATTTTGGTAGCCACGCATGAGACACTTCAAGGTCACATCGCAGTAATCACAACTTAACGATTCCATGGACCCTCACCTGGTATTCAGAGGCCAGACCAGACAGTTTGGTTTTGGGATTAACGGCAGCAAGCTTCTTCACAGCGATGCGAAGGTCGTGCGCAGGGATTTCTGTGTTGCCACAGGTTATGGCTTCAAGTAAAGCAATGTAAATGAAACCGTATTGTTCCTACGATAAAATACTTGCATTAGAGAAGAGAAACCAAGAATGATGAATGGCCAAACTGTATACGTGCCTTGTGAGAGTGACTATATGACAATCATATATTTGAATTGCGGATTAAGGAATTGCCTGATTTCAAACCGTGAAGGACTAGGTACGAGTCTGTAAATTATGGGATAGCAACTATTGATCCACATAGTCATAAAGAAAAGACCAAGTTTTATAAAATCCCCAAGTTTGGTGTAAATAGACCCAATAGTAAGCAAGATACAGCCATTTGAAAATTTCAAAATTTACAGTGAAATGTCGGACAGCGTCCGGATGGCCACACATTTCTTTGTTAATTTTGACGTTTTTAAATCGCTGTATCTCAGTAAAAAATCGCCTGATTAACACTAAATTTGGCGATTTTGTGAATCTCGGTGTGCTCTTTCTGACTATGTGGATCAATAGTTGCTCATCCCATAATTTACAGACTCGTACCTAGTCCTTCACGGTTTGAAATCAGGCAATGAAGCTGTGAATGATCATCGCAGTTATAATTATGAACACTACTTAAGCAGTAGTGAAAATAAATCCTGAAAAAATTCAGGCTTGTACGGGAGTTGAACCCACGACCTCTGCTATACCAGTGCAGCGCAATCACAGAAGTCGTGGAATCGTAGAGGTCTTTTTTTCAGGCTTTATTTTCACTACTGCTTAAGTAGTGTTCACAACTGCGATGATCATTCATTGTATACATCTTGTTGAGAACCAATAAACAATTAAGGCTACGCCCTGTGATCAGCTACTTGAAGTAATATATCAAAAACGAGAGCGAGTGTTTCATCAGGGGTTCCAAACACCGAGAAACAGATGAAAGCACGACGCCGAAGGCGGAGTGTTTTCATTGTTTACTCTGCCTGCATACATTTTGTAGGAGTTGTTTGTTTCGCGTCAGTAGTCATTCACTGTAGTTGACACATGATGGCGGAGATCACGGACGGAGCGAGTCGTTTTCGTCCGCCTAAAACCTTATCCGAGGTCCAGTTGATAGCTTATGAGGCCGTCCCAGCTTCTACAAAGTACAAAGTACCATGGCAGCTGGAAAGAGAGACGAAAGTACCGATTTTGGATCATGACAAGCGGTCTAGTCAAAGATTATGAATTTGTTCCCCTATAAAATATAGAAAATGGATACTGTATATCTTAACTAATAGCTTGCGAAGTTTGTCATAGAAGTGGCTACATCTACAAAGAGTCAGGGGGAAAGGTGTCAACCCAGTACTTTTTTACGTGATAGCATGTGTCTGGAGCGTCGGTTGGAAGATGAAAATGTTGCCAAGAAATTGAATCTACTTGAGATGCAGGGTAAAAGAGATGTAATTTTCACGTTACTTTAAAAGATGCCAGTTAATAATTGCCTGCATTGAAATTTTTGAGGTTGCTAATTAAAATTCAAGTGTCTTATCAGTTTTTGAACTAATCGCGGACGTGTCATGATCCGTACTTTCATTAGGTATCAAGATACATGCACCTGACCAAAATGGGGCACTCCGATTGGCTAAAAAACTTATGAATAATTAAGATAGATAGATAGATAGATAGATAGATAGATAGATAGATAGATAGATAGATAGATAGATAGTTTATTAAAAACTGCATCGCAGCCAAAGGCTGAATTACGCAATTATTTACAAAAACTTAAAATACTTAAAAATTACAAATGAATCCTAGATAATAAGTCAAAAACTAACTTTTAAAATAATATTAAAAATTCTATATAACATATTCATATTAAAATATGATGACTGAATATAAAGCATGAATATAAGTCGGATAAAACTACAGCCAGGACTGTTTTGACATCGCATATATAAAAGTATTACTTGAAAAAGTAATAAGTAAGTAAGTAATAAGTAAGTAAGTATTACTTACTTATTAATTAATGAGTTTGAGAACGAATGTTCTCCAAGACAAAGCTTCATCCAGTTTTAATAGACTTTTTTTAATAGATCTTTCTGTGCCTAAAGCAAACACCACAAAATATGGCCTACAATCACGGCGTACTGCCGCCGTAAATACCTCTTACTAACCGAGTTCGAGGTCCGTACTGTAAGTTACGGACCGAGTTTTTTCCCGTTGATTTATGGCCCACGCACGAAGCGTGCGGGCCATAAATTAATGGGAAAAAACGAGGATCCGTAACTTACAGTACGGACCGAGAAAACGAGGTCAGTAAGATATTTATTATATCTCTGAGGTTTATCCGGCGCGCTAGAAGACTAGTTGAAGTCAAGCGGGCCGTACTGTAGAATACGGTCCGCAAAATTGACCAATCACAGCGCGCGTACTAAGTGAGAGATATAATAAAGCACCGGAACTCATAACGTAATGACTTTTGTGCTGTAGTGGGCACAAAAGACTTTTTAACAAATCATTTAAGTATGATAGGTCTTAGGTTGTAACTTTTACATTTGAAGAAAGTAAATACAGCACAGTGGCACTGCTTTGATAACCTCACCTCTGTCTGGACCATGGAGATTCGATTGCTTCGAATCAGTTGAACATAGTTGAACACATCCACCACTTTGTTGTTCTTCACACTCTCTAGCATAGCGTCAATTACAATGAAGGCACCTGTTCTTCCAATCCCGGCACTGGAATAAAGAAAGGAACAAAAAACTATCTCACTTTTCAGACAGGAGCGAGGAAAAATGGTACAAAACAAAAACTAAAAGGGGCCCAGAGGACGAGAAAGTGACACTCGACCCTCGACTGTAGTCAACACCTTGGGATAGACTACAGTGGAATCTCGATTTAAAGAAGTACCAAAGGACCAGGGAAATTGGTTCGTTATATCGAGAGTTCGTTATACCGAGGTCCTTTTCCGTACATTTTAAAAGGTCAGGCTGAAGAATATTGTTCGTTATATCGAGGAATTCGTTGTAGGGAGGTTCGTTAAGTCGGGTTTCCACTGTAGTCATGTCCAGTACACACTGACTGTAACTGTGGTCTCAAGAGTAACTGAAAACTCTCGTTTCGTGCCAAAAATATTTACCACGACAAAGGGGTCACCTCGCAGCTCTTACAAGGTCTCACCTGATTGGAGACCACCCTTAAGGTGAGATAAAACAACAAACAACACAAACAATGGACCCTAGCCCTAAAACAATAGGGCTGCGACACTATCCCCGCCACTGAAATTTAGAGCTTATGGGAGCTGCGAGGATACCGCGACAAAGGCGTCACGAGGACAACGAAATGTCGATTTTCATCGCTACTTTTTTTCTTAAGTCTGTACATAAGTAAATTATTAGTTTGGGTTCCTATGAACGGAAATGACTTCGGATAAATGAGGTGTTATTTGGTGCTAACGGAAGAAACGATATCATGGCCTCAGTCAACAAGATTCCCGAATCCGATTGGCTGTCTCGTCGTCGTCTGTGAACAGGCCAACTCGGATACTGCACCCCGACACGTTACATACCTGCAGTGTACCACCAGAGGGGTTTTGTTGTCGGTGTGCTTGGCACGAACCTTCCTTCTGAGGCCAAGAACAGCTGTGGCATGACGAGGAACGCCTTTATCGGGCCAGACAAGGAAATGAAACTGCTGAAGTTGGCGTCTTTCCCCCGATCCATTCTGGGGTAAAAATATAAATAACAGCGTATGAGGGATTAAGGGCGTTTTTGTTCGTTTTTGACCAAATAAAGCCATGAAGCAGTGGTACCTTCACTTTGAAATGTTTATTATTATAATCATAAAAATTACAATTTCCTCGATTGTGATTGGTTTAAAAAACTCCTATTTTCCACTAATTCACTTGCCAAGTTGTTACCGGACAGTTTGTTATCGGACAGTTCAATAGGCCGATCACATTCAAAGTTGTAGTTTAAATCAACCAATCACAACCTTGTTTTCAATCACCATGAATTTTGATTGTAGTCAATTTCAGGGCGACATTAAACAATTAAACAATTAGACAATTTACGCTTCCTTTTTCAGTCATTTAATGCAAAATTTCCCTTCCTTTTATAACTTGGCTCTTCTTCTTTTCTCGGAAATTGTAATTTTTATGATTAATTGGTAATAAGACTTCGTGTCGTCCAATTCAGTCTGTAATCATACTCGTGATAAACAAATCGGACTCCCGCTGCGCGGTCGTCCGGTTTTGTTATCACTCGTATGATTACAGACCGAATTGGACTCCACTCAGTCCTATTACCACTACTTATTATTATTATTTTTATTATTATTATTATTATTGATACAATGGGCGGTATAATGCCCCTGTTTTGATTAGTTTAGGAGTACAGACGCAAGGATGATGTCATGAGCTGAAGAAAGCCTAAAAACAAGGTATGCATGAAATTCAGTTGTTAAGCCTGTAGTCAGACAAATGAAAGGCGTCGAGACGTGCTTCCACGCTGTTCTGCTCTTCCATTGTTGGAAATAAATGGGGAAAATATCGAAGGAAAAAAAAAACACCACAACTCACCTGGACTAACACAAATGTGCGAATGGCATAGTCAGCAAACGTTTCTGTCTTGTGATTGGTCACAGTAATGTCAAGATAAGTCTCTGAATTCTCTGGCCAATACTGGTGACACTTGGTCTGCAAAACGAGAAAATAGTTATCAATTCTTATCTCATGCCACATTGCGAAAAGATCATCTGCCTGGTTTATGGGGAAAAAAAAACAGCCGAGGGGGCTTGGGAGAGGCAACTCTCCGCAGTCTCTTCTCTTTTTTTTCTCCTCGCTTCAGTCCCCCGGCATTCTTGCAGCCAGTCAAGAAAGCTATCTTATGTACTAGAAGATGTCTTACCCGGCCATGTTCAACGAGCCTTGTAAGCATCACAACAGTGGTGACATTCTCCTGCCAAACCATTCTCCAGAAGTCTGGGAACGTACCGGGTACTGGGCCTAGGAGAACACAATTATCAACCTCAGAGTACATTCAAGAAAGAAATACTTGCTTCGCAGCAAATTACCTACCTTGACAAGCGATGTAAGTCTTTGGAGTGCCATCATAACCCTGGAAAATAAATCAGAAGCTAGAGCTCAGTCAAGCAAAAATATTCTCGCCCTCGTTTGTAGAAAAGAAATTTTTCTGGCTTGGTAAATGAATGATGATGTGATTAATGCAAACATCGGGAGGTCATGGGGGAGGGGGGGGGGGGGGGAGAAATCGGAATTCTATTTCCCGAGTTTATGTGTGACAGTGTTGAATATATCACATATCTCAGATATTTGTGGTCGGGCAATTTCTTGCCCTACTTATAACACGCTTGATCCGCCTCCTGTAACCGCAAGAAACGGAAGAAAACGCAAGAGGATCGTAAGGCTAGCTTTTAAGTCACTTAACTTCTCCTTGAATCATTCCAGTTTTCCGATTTTAAAGAGATTGCTAAGTCAGGCTTCTTTATGGTTGCTGCTTAACCCTTTACAAACACTTCTTTTTTTTTTCGGTCAGTGAAACTTTTTAGGGCCTGGAGCAAAGACCACCATTACTTGACAAGCCGAAAGAACGTCTGTACAGCAGAAAACCAGTGTCCGTAAATACACGATCAAAGGGAAATAGAGCGCTTTTTAATGTGTCGTAATTACCCGGTCCAATCACAACAGATACAAACAGCGGAATGAACCAATCAGAATACAAAGCAATTGATCACATGTAACCGTCGTAAAGCACGGGAAAATGTGGTTTTCCTTCTCACTGGTTAAAAAAAGTGGCGCGAGTTTTGCTTGCAATCACAGAGCGAGGCAATGCAAAACCAAAGCAAAGGCAAATTACTTTTGACGCTCAATTGAAAACCGCTCTTAAAGGAGCTCGATCGCGATATTTTGGGTCATTATTAGAGACATAAAAATGCATTTAAATAATAGGAAACAGTGAAATAACAATTTGCCAGGGAAGATAAGCACCAAAAAGACAAGAATAAATGCAAATATGGCGAGGATGGTGAAGGATGGAGAAGATTCAAACGGATTACAAATGACCTTTTTCAAAATTTGAGGCAAACTTTTGAAAATCCAAAGACCGTGACCGAGCTCCTTTAACACCCTGGAACAGACCCCGAACTGCATACTTACGTGCAAATAATTGGCATTCATGTAATCCGAGTTTTCGATGCCTTTAATCAGAGGAAGTTCTACACGAGAATGGTCATCTACAAACAAATGGACTCAAACATAAGGAAAGAGCAGTAACGCGTTAGAAATTTTCTAACTCATCAACACGTGTTATTCTACGTTTTTTATTGGGGAAAGCGAGTCGATGATGGTAAACATTTCAAACGTCTTTAAAGGGCAATGTAGCTGATGGGAATGCGAGAAAGGACAAGGCACGAGTCTTACAGAAACTCATAGATTCTTTGTCATTTAGTCCAGATAAAAAGTCCATAACCGTAGATGAGAGAGCACCAGAGAGTTCTTACAACCCCATTGGCTACTCTCGACCGTTATTGGACCGACCCACAGAAAACAACAGCGCATTAGCGTACTGCGGAAAAGGTTTTTACTTACAAGCAATGATGTTTCCGTATCTGTTTTTGCTCTTGTTTTCGGGTTTCTTGGCAACCTCCCAAGGGAACAGCTGACCTGACGCAAGGAGCTGAAAAAACAGTGAACGAGTAAATGACTGACGGACGATTGATTGATTGGTTGGTTGATCGATCGATCCAAGGTGGGCAAAGTAACCCAACAAAGTTAAAACTGCACTAACAATTATAATATTTTGAATCCAAACGGAAAACGGGGAAATTTGAATGACGCAAAAGAAAGAAACGCCTTTACCACCAACTCGAGGGGTAACTTGCGCCTAAAGTAAAGGATTAAGGTGGAGGTAAACGTGAATATGTGTGAAATTTGAAGGAGTTTGAAAAAGGGATTGTAATGGAGTAAAAATGTTTTGAAACACTTCAAGTTAGTTGCCAACCCACAAGGGCACTGCAGCGTGCTGGGGAAATGCCGTTTTGGTGCCCATCTCCTAATTTTACACCTTAATTAAATCTTCCAAATTTCCTATTTCTCTCAATTTAAATAATCCTTTGAGAAAAATTATCTCTTCCCAAATGTACCCAAAAATCACCAAAGAATTCTCAAAATATCCCACAACATATAGCTTTCTGCGATGAGCCGAGGGATTTTTGATTGCTGGAAACGCGAACGAGATATCAACGTGAATTCCATGTTAAGCGGCTAGAAAACGATGTTTAGGTTAACTCCCGCCTTAACAAGTCGCTAACAGACAGACATTTTGCCAAACAAGTGCACCCCATGACTACAAAATGATTTGCTGTTGATGTAGTTGTTGATGTTGTTGTTGTTTTTTTTGTATTACAGGTTGCTCAGAGGTACATACCTTATATTCCCTAGCAAATCCAGAGTTCTTATCTCTCCTCAACCCAGTAACGTACTCTGAGAATTGACTCACAGGAACTGGTTTTGGCAGGTCATCAACCCCCCCAGGCCCGGTGTTGCCGTATATTGGTTCACTTGTTTCCTGCAACTTCTCAGATGAACCTTGAACAGAGTAGGCAAAGTTAATACCACATAACCGTGACTGTAAACTTAACCTTCTAATCAACAATTAGATTATAAGCTCGAGATTTCTATCGCGTGATAGAAATCGAGAGCGAATAATCTAATTGTTTTAGTATAAATCTAATAGTTGTTCAAAGCTAAACAAGTAAATTATCTAAATCCTCCTAGCAGACACTTCAAAAACGCGAAGAAGCGGCTGCCATTTTGTTGACAACCGCTACTCACTGTCTATCACAAAATAGATAGCGAGTAGCGTAGCCAATCAGAGAACGGCATACGTGCTAGAAGGCTAGTAGATTTATACTAGAGGCCTCTATGATGACTCTGAGGTGTAGTTACCTTGAAGCTATGGAAAGGGGTTCTTTATGACCCTACCCCTCTCCATTCCCCCAACCCCACCCCCCTCCTCCGGTAGAAAAAAAAAAGATGTACACCTTACCTGATGCGCCTGGCTCCTCTTCATTGGGGGGTCTCTCCTGCGAAGCTGCCCCATCATATGCCAAGGTGTCATACGCTCCATTAACGTTAACGGTTGTCATGGCGTGCATTTCACTTGACTTTGAACTGGATTCATCTGCTCTGCGGCGCCTGTCAAAAATCATCATCATCATCATCGACTAATTACTACGCAGTAAGTGTAACATCAGAACTTAAGGACGATGGTCTGCTTCCCCTACTCTGCAGCCCTAACACCCATCATTCACTCCACTTGCCTCTCCTCCATGACTGGGACCCCTATGGTAAATTTAATGTCATCGTTTTGCAAACGCTTCATCCCTCCATGACTGGGGTACCCTGTGGCAAGTGAGTTTGCTAGCCCGAGCTATCGAGCGAACCAAACAAAGAAACAAACAAGCAAAAACGAAGAGTAAACAGATCAAGCTCACCTTCTCCAAAAAATTATACCGACAATAGCCGCCACTAAAACCAGAATTAGAACAACAACAACTGAAGCAGCTATCGCAGCAGTAGGAGCTCCTTCTTGTTCCTGGGCAGGTGGCTTTGGAATAACTAAATTTAAAACAAACAATGAGGTTTAATTTCATAGTCAAGCGTAACAGGGAAAACTAGTTTCGATCACACAATCTGCCCCTGCCCAGTGAGAATAACAATAACATGGAAAACTCTAAATGATAGTCGTTCTCCACCAAGAGGAATTTAAACGAATAGAAAAAATGACAGTATCTTTCGGGTCTCCGAGTTTAAAGAAACTTTTCAGTCAGTTTAGGGTACATTACGGAAATGCAAATAACAGTTATAATTGTAAATATGCTTTTTGATAGTCGTTGAATTGATTGAAAGTTCTTATTAAAAGCTTTGGTGTAAAGTAGAAAACCAACGCAAAATTTCGGCCATCAAAATATACTGCTCACGAGGATCCGTCCTCGACGCGAAATATTAAAAGCGCCTCGCTAAAAGTATTAGAAGCAGACGAGCAATTACTCCAATAATATTCTGTCTCATAACATTTGTTCTTAACTTCTGTGTGTGATTTCATTCATGGCTTTCGCGGTGGAAGGACCATCACTGAAACAGTGCCCGTTTCAGCCCAATATACATACACACGCGTATAACTACACTTGCTACAAGTCGACCTCTCAAGGCTCACGGTAAAAAAGCCGAGAGGAACGAGCTTTTTAGGTTGCGAAGCAGGTGAGCGAGCGACGAAGTCGATTTGTCTTGCTTGACTGGGGACCCTGTGGTTTTGCGCCAAAAAATGGGAAGTGGCGTGACTCGCATTAGGAAGAAAAGCATCAGTTATCGCTTTCGCAATCGAGTTCATGTTGGGATTTCAACCGCAAGTTACGTTTTACTTTTGATTGACAACTTTATCCCCAAGGGTCCTAAAGATCTACTCTGATTGGTCTAAGCGCAGCGACCCGTTTTTGGGTCGCTAAAATGAGGGTTGTCCAATACTCCAACATAATGAGATTCATGATACCTTGTGATAGACATCACAGAGTGTCCCCAAACCATATTTCTTAACTAAATAGCACAGGCGACCCAAGCTCACGCGGTGTGATGGGTGTCATGTATCATGATCTTCTTGCGTAATAACGGTCATGGCGAAATTATAAGAGTTTGTATGGGAATATTTACATTCGGTCTTAGAAAGCAAAAATCCGGTCAAATTCTTAATAAAAATAGCTAACCTTACTTCCACGCTGTTTTGCTTGTTGTCTGTTAGCTTACTTTGCTGTCTTGAGGCCTTTTCAGCGAATTTACCACTTGCTGGGTTTTCCACGCATAAGAAAGAAGAAGGCGTCACACTGAAATAAGGAACGCCTGATCCGAGAAGCGAAAAATCTTAGCTCAAAATGGCCGGGCGGCCACAAATCCCACTCGAAATCCAAGCACAGATCTTCTAGTTTCATTTCGATTCGCTAGGCAACTCAATCCTCTTCATAAACCCGACGCCAAGCGGCAGTTTGCTTGCAATAATTACAGCTCACAAGATTGTAGAGACCCGAGTACACATTCACCTCGACACACGACCGTTGAAAACCCGCTTGGTAACCCTGCCTTCTTTTTAAAATGAGCCTCGCCAGGGAACACACCGTCACTTTTTGTTTTCGAACCACGGGTCCTCTCAGGTCGAATCGACCAACGGGCCATTGTCTCGATCGCCCGATAGAATTGTCAATTTGTATCTGGTTTCTGGTTTTCTAGAAACCAGAAACCAGATACAAATTGACTAGTTACAGAATCCTCGAAAGGTTTTCCTCTGCGTTTTGCGAAAATCCCACATTATGTAAACACTTTCGGGCGCGAATTCTATCGGGCGATCGAGACAATGGCCCGTTGGTCGATTCGACCTGAGAGGACCCGTGGTTCGAAAACAAAAAGTGACGGTGTGTTCCCTGGCGAGGCTCATTTTGAAAAGAAGGCAGGGTTACCAAGCGGGTTTTCAACGGTCGTGTGTCGAGGTGAATGTGTACTCGGGTCTCTACAATCTTGTGAGCTGTAATTATTGCAAGCAAACTGCCGCTTGGCGTCGGGTTTATGAAGAGGATTGAGTTGCCTAGCGAATCGAAATGAAACTAGAAGATCTGTGCTTGGATTTCGAGTGGGATTTGTGGCCGCCCGGCCATTTTGAGCTAAGATTTTTCGCTTCTCGGATCAGGCGTTCCTTATTTCAGTGTGACGCCTTCTTCTTTCTTATGCGTGGAAAACCCAGCAAGTGGTAAATTCGCTGAAAAGGCCTCAAGACAGCAAAGTAAGCTAACAGACAACAAGCAAAACAGCGTGGAAGTAAGGTTAGCTATTTAAGCGGCCGTCGCTTAGCGACGAGCCGCTTCTAGTAATACCCTTTTTTTTTTTTTTTTTTTTTTTTTTTGTAGTTTTTTTTGTCGTGGTGTCCGTCGAGAGGCCCGTGCCCCTCTCGGCCACAGGATTTTCGTTGAGAATTGTCACGCGATTATGAAAAGAAAGGTAGCTTCGTGGCTGACCGTTTTTGCCAGCTTGGGCATAGTATGAAATGCCATATTCTCGACACTTTAAAAATTTTGTGGCTTTGCCTCGTAGGCTAAAGTTTCGGCAGTCTGATTGATCTCTCAGTTTTTGAACGCGTAGTATGCCCGTTGGGTTACCGGGCAAACAACGGAACTCTTCTACAGCGCATGCAACCGAATTTGGAAACTGGCGCGCATCGGACGGATAGGCATATAATCTTCGGTCTCTCTGGTGGCAATTTGAGGGAGATAGGTCGATTTGTTTGGAATTTATTGGCCTTCGCGTGGTCAGGGTTGGTTCGGAGCCCCCCTGCCTTCAGTTATTTTGTAATGTACAGTACTCGTAGGAAACAAAATCGACGAAATGGCGTTCAAAACGGCTAGAAGGCATAAGGCGGCTATTGAATGAAGGTAAGAAGGCTTTACAGGTTATATTTTGAGTGATCATGATTATTTTCTCGATGCTCGCATCGTTGTATCTAAACTTCGCGTAATAATATAGAGTGTAAACTTTAATTGACTAAAAGGCAATTTATTACAGGTAGACAAACAAAAAGATTTCTGGCCTTCACGTGGTGAGGTTTCGTTCAGAGCTTCACTGCCTTCAGTTATTTTATAATGTAAAGTACTCGTAGGAAAAAATTCAACGAAATGGAGTTAAAAATGACGGCTAAACTACAGCAAGGAGGCTATGGAATAAGGGTCACAAGGCTGTACAGGTTATATTTTGAGTGATTATAATTAATTTCTCGATGCTCGCGTCGTTGAATCTAAACTTCGCGTAATAATGCAAAGAGTATAAACTTTAATTGACTAAAATTCACCGAGAGGAGCATTACGCTTGCTTTCCCGATATTGCGTGCAAGTTATGTTTTGCCTGTTTCACTCGTGGGAACGGGCACTTCTGATAGGACAGATATTTATAGTTTCGAAACACGATGCCGTTGTTTGAAACAAAATCTTTTGATATTTGTGTTTCTTTTCCAGAATGATAAATTGTAACAACGTTTAAAATAATTCATAAGGCCTATGAAACTTTGAAGAAAGTCCATAACTTTCAGTGAATTTACTTTACATGTAGCGAGATTGTTCGAGATATAAACATAATTTAATCAGCTTCGACAACTCAAGTGGTCGAAACTTCATATTTGTAATACATGTGCTTCCCATTTGTGTTCATAGCATACCGTTTCCCTGTTATTCTTTTAAAAAGAAAATAAAACTGCCATTTGCGTACGGTTACTGCTAAGTTTAAGAAACCGGAAACTGCGTTACGTCGCTTCCGTTAGAAAAGTATGTAATCTCTTGAAAAACTTTCCTTCTGAGTAAGTAAGAACATCGGACGGGTTGGCATATAATCTTCCGTATCTCTGGTGACAATTAGAGGAGATAGGTCGATTTGTTTGGAATTTATTGGCCTTCGCGTGGTGAGGGTTCGTTCAGAGCTCCTCTGCCTTCAGTTACTTTATAACGTACGGTACTCATAGGAAAAAAATTCGACAAAGTGGCGTTTAAAAGGGCTGGAAGGCACAAGGCGGGTATGGAATAAAGGTAAAAAAAAGGCTTTACAGGTTATATTTTGCGTGATTATGGTTATTTTCTCGATGCTCGCGTCTTTGTATCTAAACTGTGCGTAAATAATGCAGAGAATATATACTTAAATTGGCAATTTATTACACTGAGGTAGGCAAACGAAAAGATTTCATATTGAAGAAAGATTTGCTTTTATTTCTCTGAAATACGCGCACTTAGAAATTTTTACTGAACCCGATTCCACACACAGCTGTACGCTTTGAGCTGCTTGTGTTTACTTGAGCATAAATTAATTTTGTCAAAGTTGTCAGTTGCGTGAAAACGCGTCTCTCTCGTTATCAGTTCAATAGTTCACAATGATTTTTATCTCATTAGAGAGCCAAAAATACGGGCTATTTGAATTTGGAAAGCAGTTTGCAGTAACTAAGAAGAAAAACTTGAAATATTTTTGTTTGCGGTAAACCACAAATAACTCATTTAAAAATATTCACAGCGACTTGGACTGGTACAATTTCTCGCCTTTGTAAAAGTAAGACGTTTGTAACTAGCCTTTTACCCGGCGTTGTGTAATAATTTTTGTCTCTCCGGGAAGCTAGAAACATATCCTATTCAAATTCCGAAACTATTATTCTTTTAAAAGGAAAATAAAACCACCATTTGCATACGGTTACTGCTAAGTTTAAGAAACAGGAAACTGCCTAAAGTCGCTTCCGGTAGAAAAGTATGCAATCTTTTGAAAAACTTTCCTCCTATATAATATCACCTTATGAGTCTAGTTTTACACCAAAAGAAACAAGAAACAATGTAGTTTACAAATATTAGAACGTTTTTTATTCTAACAAAATGGAAAACTAAAAATTGCTCATGCGGAGTTAAGTTTATGCAAGTAAACACATTAAATTTTGTGGAATGCGTGAAAAATTGTAAGTCGCCTTGTATTTATCGCTTGATAATAATTTTCCTACCTATGGAAAGTTCAAACATTGCAGTATTCGAATTCCGTATTCTTGAACAAAAGCCTTTGAATCCTGTTGACCGAGTAGTAGCCTAGCCACGAGTTACTGCGAGATGGTGCAATACTGAATGAAATCAACAACGCAGCTGTTTTGATTGCGTGACGTTGTTTGTAGTTAAAGCTAGCTTAGCTTTGCAGTGGTGGAGATATCGGTTATCGTCGAAAAAGTGGTCGACGGATCTAAGAAGCCGCTTTATACCAAATTCTTCACTTTGTGTGAAACAAATCCGAGGATTAGTCATTTGGTGTTTTGACACAGCTGGGGCCGCAGCTGGGGCCGCAACAAGCTGTCACAAGTGTCTGAATCGTCTGTCACGCTAACTGAAAGGCGCCTTCAACAAAAAATGAATTAATGTACTATCGACTTCAACCGAATCCTGTGCGTTAATCCGCTTCGGATTAGAATTTCTTGGTTTTTTTTTATGTGGTTATTTTTTGTCGTGGTGTCCGCCGAGAGGCCCGTGCTCCTCTCGGCCAGAGGAAGAAACATTTACATTAAGTGAAGAAATAAGTTGTCTAATAGCGGCGCCCGGACTTGAACTCGCGACCTCCAGATCCCAACTGCGGCCCCTTATCCGATTGCGCTAATGAGCCATCTCTTGCGATACTTAGTGAATTTTGTAGTAAATAAAGTCATTCGGTCGGTCACGCATCGTCTCTTTAAAAGCCTTTCAATACTCAAGGGTTACAGAGAAAATAAATGTTTTGTCAGAATTGAAATACTCCAATGTACATCCAATAGCAAAGAAATTTATTTGAAAGCGTTTATTTTGAGCAGTATTTCACAACGAGTCCGATCTTAACTAAAGCTATTCGGAAGACCGTAAATGTTTTTGAACTGAACTTGCAGATTTTGGTGGCTATAAAATACAGGTGTCAGAGTCGGAAATGGCGAAATCCTTTCAAAAAGAAATGTTTAGTCAGAATTATAGGAAATGAATTTATTTGAGCGTTCCTTTTGACCCGGTTTTGAAGATAAACAAATATTGACCGAGTTGGTGATGGTGCAATACCGGAAGTACTACCGGAAGTGAAATCAACCAACACAGCTCTTTTGCGTGGCGTTGTTTGAACATACCTTAGCAGTATTGAGATATCGGTTATCGTCGAGAAACTGGTCAACGGATCGAAGACGCAGATTTATACCAAATTGTTCGCTTTCTTTGAAATTGTCAAACAAGTCGAAGTGCCAGTGTTTTGTGAAGCTTCAGCTGGCCTTGGTTTCTCGCGTAGCGAATATCCATAGAATCGGTTGAGTACTTTTCCGTGTTAAATTGCAAAAAAGGTTTACAGCTTAAGCGTTGACAAAAGAAAAAAGAAAAAAAAAGTGAAAAGGAATAGAAAAAAAAGAGAGATCAAGAAAAATAAACTTCACTTCGTTGAGGCTCGAACTACCGACCCTATGCTGTCATTACTATGCGAAAAGAGCGCACCAACCCGCTAGGCCACCAAAACCTCCTCTGAAAACGTGGTTGAATTTTTAATCCTTTATCATTCGGAGTGACGAATTGAATGTCATGCCAACTGAAAGGTGACAAAAATTTAATTACGATCAACTTGAACTCATCCTATGCATTAATCCGACTCGATGGTCAAAAAGGCCGCTTCTAATTCTAGCAGAATTTCTTGTTTTATTAAGAATTTGACCGGATTTTTGCTTTCTAAGACCGAATGTAAATATTCCCATACAAACTCTTATAATTTCGCCATGACCGTTATTACGCAAGAAGATCATGATACATGACACCCATCACACCGCGAGAGCTTGGGTCGCCTGTGCTAAATAGTAACAGTTTTGTGACACATTAAGAACGGGACACTTGTCTATGTCACTTGTCTATGTCTATTGTGACGTACTATGAATCTCATTATGTCAGAGTATTGGACATGTATGGCTAAAATTGGCGCCAATCAAGTATGAAAAGTCCATCGTCCCGCGCCATATTAAATAGGGAGAAGGACCTTTTCGAACGTCTAGCCTATAACCCGCAAACGGGTATAGCACGATTGCATTCAGTTCCCCTTCTCCTTTAGTCTCTCCTTTCTCCTTTCGCAATCCTTGACCCTCTTTGCGTTTAACTTGGTGCAGACTGTACCAGTCAGACCTCTCCATTCCCAACACAGTTTCTGAAACCACAATGACATTCTTACCTTCGTTCACTTCAACGTGGGCAATAAGTGTTGCTGTGCCATTGAGAAATTGATTTTCAGCAGAACGTTTCTGGAGAACAGAACCCAAGACAAAACACGAAAATGTAATGGTGTTCCACCATTGTAACAGAAAACAATAAAGGAATCTGGCCATTTCAACGTAAATGTTGAACTTTTTTTTATTATAAAAGACTTGTTTTGACAGTTCTTCTGTCATCTTCAGTTGCATTTACACAAAGTACGAAGTTGAAATTACAATGCTGAGTAAATTTCAACTGGAGATGACAGAAGAACTGTCGAAACATGTTTTTTTTTTAAATAAAAAATGTCGTCTTTTCTTCAAATCATAACAAGCCTGCTGCTATCCAGAACGTTTGAAAATATTGAACACCAACAAAAAAATAAAGCAACTAGAAGATCAACCAAGGTAACCTTATTCTTTACACTAAACACATATTTCGATATTTCAACAAACAGCACCGTCAATACAAATGAACCGAAGGCCTAAATAATGCCAGTGGATATTTGGCTATAGCGAAGATAAAACGGCAACAAATTTTGAGCTGAATTTAGAGTTGAATTTGACAGGGAGCAGGTTAAACGAAAACAACATTTAACGTTAAAACAACAACTGCAAAATTAATGATATCAAGAGCACGGAATTTCAGCCCCACACAAACGTCTAGAGAGACATTTGAGGAAAGCGTTTATATTACGTTAGTTTTTTTTATGTTTAACTTCTTTTCATGTCAGTAAAAAAAGGATTGAAAAAATAGTCATTTTATATCTTAGTCGTCTTAAAGTGCACCTAAAGGCAAAAATTTTTCTTTGATAAGATAATTCTTTCCACTTAAAGCAAAAATATTTCACCACTTTCACTTCGAACTTTTGCGTTCATGTGTCGCACAAGCTTGTAAAGTGAGCAAAACTAGCAGTCATATGACCCCACGGCCGTGCTGTGAGAAGCATGGGCCTACTGTTGATTTTACGTCACAAACTGTTTACAATGCAAAAACTCTTTGAAAACTTTAATGCAAAGCAGTTTGTGACATAAAATCGAGAATAGGCCCATGCCAACACAGCACGGCCGTGGGGCGATATCAATGCTAGTTTTGTTAACTGTACATAGCTTGGGCGATACATTTAAAGCAGAATTTCGAGGTGAAAATGGCAAAATATGTTTCCTATAAGTGGAAATAATTATCTTATAAAACATAAATCAAATCTATTTTCTTTAACATTTATTGTAAAGCCCCACTGGACATCGCTGGAAATGGCACTGTATAAATATATCATCATCATCATCATCATCATCATCATCGTTATTATTATTTAGACATTTTACAGCTTTGCCGGTTAGACCGTAACAATGTCACTTCCTTCCTTCTTGTTCATGACCAAATGAAATACTCATGGAAACCTGCAGTTTCACTTATTTAGTAATTGACCCAATTGTTAACTTTAGTGGCGAGATTGAGGGCAGTAGCCCAGCTTCAACTAGAATCCAAATCTACACGATAAATTTTTAATTGAAGCGATTTCCAATTGAGTGTCGCAAAATAAAAGTAAAAGCAATTCTGGCTAATCACAACAGGCGCACAGTGACCCAATCAGAATTTGAAGTAATTTCATGTAACCGACGTCAAACGCGAGAAAATGCGAGCGTGTAAGTCACGATTGGTTGGCGTTTTTGGTTATCATTGGTTAAGAAAGTGGCGCGACGTTTTCCAACCAATCACAGAGCGAAGTACAGCAAAACTGAAAACCGTTCTATTTATTCCAATGAATTGTTTGCCAGTTTTGCTGGTGATATGCGTAAATCGTTTGTAGTCATTTCTAATTCATAATGCACCATACCTTCGACTTTATAGGTGATAATCCCCTGAAATAGATATTGTACTTTTGTCCACCAGACAGCTCCTTATTGACAAAACCACCGTACTTCTTCCCATCTCCAAGTAGAAAAACCAGCTGCGTTTTCACCTCCCCAGAAGGAATTTGAGCCGCAACGTAAACATCTGTTCCTAAATTATTCCAGTCAGAGACATTGTCAGTCCATTCCTTCACAAGATGCACCAGGACTTGGTAATAACTGAAAACAGGAAGCACAAACCATACATCAGAAACTTCAGGATGGTTAAATAAACCGTCCACCGGTTAGCTCAGTTAGTAGATAACTGGACTACCGTGCAGGATGTCGCAGGTTGAAACCCCGGCCGGACCAACACTCAGATCGAATGGATGTGAGAAATTATCGAGCTAAAAGAGCCGTTTTGAGGAAAATGTGGCCATTGTGTTTTACTTTGTTATCGATTAACAAATTTTCTTTGATTTCCAGAGTTTTACTAACAATCCACAACAATTCTTCTTTAATCAAGCTAAATAGAAAAGAGTAATGCACATGTCATCGGCTTCCCCGTGGGGTCGACCCCCGGGCTAACCAGGGGGATTGTAAAATCAGTCAAGCAAACTTGAGGAATTTCCCCGGGGAGTTGGGGAATCTCTCAAGACAAAGCCCCCTGGGTTAGGTGTCTATCAGCTGAAAATTCCCGTGACATCCTTTTCAAACTTGTGAATTCCCCAAACCCCTAATCTTTGATCGTAGAACAATGTCAAGATTTTCCCCTACCCTCGGGCAAAGAATCCCGTCCATCTCCTTGTATTCCCCCACATATCTCCTTGGTAGGCCCGGAGGTCGACCCCACGGGGAAGCCGATGACATGTGCATAAGGGTCTTGGAAGTTGCCGCTTGGTAAAAATTGTTTCCACCACAGGAAAGAGCATCTCAGTAAAAAATGATAACCAACAAGTTTTGAGTCTGTTCGGTTGGATAGGAGCTGAACAAAAGGCTTATCAAAAATCGCGCAAAAAAGAGACTTCGTATGGTACAGATGTATGGGGGACATTTGTATGGTACAGATGTATGGGGGACATTTGTATGGGATTTTCTTGATTTTTAAATTCATATTACCTGGCAGTTTTCATCCAAACATGCCCAAACTTGCTGACACTACAAATGTTGAGATGCCCTTTCACGCGAGAAATCATTTAGTTCAATTTGATTGATTTTTAATCAAGTTTGGGCTCGTTCTCAGAGTGCGCTATACTAAAACACTAAATTCATTCGTGCTGGACCTCCATGCGATAGAAATCCAGAATTCATAACCAACGAACTCGGCCTGTTACACTTATGATTAATGCGGGTATGGTACCTGATGGGTCCATTGTCCTGCCGTGCAGGCCAAACAGTCACATTGACAGATGATTCAGTTACACTGAGCTCTTGTGTTTCTTTTTTTGGTGGGGCAATTGGAGCTGTAAGTAACAACGCAATAGATTAGGTGATGTCCAGCCATCGGTACCACAAACGTGATCGCCGATAAATCTCCTTTCATTTAAGAATTCCTGGGCCCCGGTTGTTCAAAGAGCGGGTAACTTTATCCACTGGATAAGTTTATCCCCCGGATAAAACTGCTATCTACCGGATACTTATCAAGTGGATAAAAAGTCGTTGCATAAAGCTTGGATAATGCGATGGATAACTATCCACCGGATAAGTCACTATCCAGTCCGTTGCCATGGTGAATATCACTCATGTTTTACATGAAAGATAGCGGCATGACAACAAAATGGCGGAAAACGTGGAACCTGGAAAATGGAGAAATAAAGCCAACTGCACCTCTAAAGGGCCCTAAATGATTTTGAAGACTGTCGAGAAAAACTCTCAAGTTATAAAAAGAGCTATTTTGCCAAACACCAACTTATACACAGAGCGAAACTACTACTTGGGGTTGCGTGGTTAAGCTTGGTTAAAACTTTTATGGATAAACAGTCGCATTAGAACTTCTGTAAATTAACTTGCATTATACACGTATCTTGAACTTTCACAGTGATAGTTAAGTTGTATGTCAATGCATCCACCCGTATACAAAGCCTTCTTCGTTTAAATATATTTTACAATGAAATACCCTCGTTTTGAGTCGTGCGGTCTACTACGGTCTTCCGATGCAAAGGAGCACAACAATGATTGAACTACAATTTTTCTTGTTTACCTATGGCCTTCTCGAAATTCCTCTTGAATAGATTTCAGAGTAGCAGAGTAGATTTCAGCTTTTGGTTGCTGCTTGTTACAATGTGAGTTGTCCGTTTACTGTACCGTTCGTTTCAGCTTACTAATTACTAAATGACCAATGATTAGAAACTTTCCTGTCATGAAATTCTTCTGTGGCTGTGAATAGCCCATCGACATGTTGGAAATAAAACTACAAAAGGTCCATTTTTCTCGCCTAGAAATTGAAGTATTTTGAAAACTAAAAAAGAAAACGACTTGCGCGAAGTTTTACCACACCTACTTCAGTTAATAAACGATTAGACAAAGACAACAACGTTGAGTCATTTACATTTACGTCACGAATAAAGCGATCCAAACCCACTTCCTCGGCGGTCCGCACGTAGGGACGTGCGGACAAAAAGGACAAAAAATGATGTTGCGATCGGTGAGAAAAGCTTGCCTCCAGTTCTTAGTGAAAAGTATTGTTTAATTTCACCTTTTTCGGCCACAGAAAACAATTCTTTAAAACCCAGATATTTTAAATCTTTAGGTAGCGCTAGCTAACGACGTGTTGAGTAACGTACGATAACTGATGTCAGATCTGTCAAGCGATCGATAAATAATGCTTAATTTCATCGATTTAATATATCTTTGAAGGAAAGTATGCGGTCATCATTATTGCTGTTCTCTAGGAAAGTTCTCCCCAGACTTGGCCGGACGATTCCAAATGCTAAAACGATGGCACACAAAGCGTGTTTCTCGATCAGTTACTTGTTAGAGATTTCTTTCAGTTTGCAGTAATGCATCTGTAGGTTTTCCAGATAGTTTGTTTTAATTGTTGAACTAAATGGTTGATTGTTCTGCCTACCAGTGACCTACAAATAACTGCCCACAAATAATGGTCTACTCGTGCGCAGTACCTTACAATTGTGATTTTGCTACAAATAAGATTCTGCTCATGCGTAGTTGTGTCCACGCGTCCAAGCTCTTCAAATTCAGTGAAAAATGGCAGATCGTTTCACGTTTCCCGAAAATAATTATGAAAAACAAGCTCGGTGATCGAATGATAAAACTACACCTTTTGCCCTTCATTACCAAGAAATAAATTTACCTTACTGTCAAAAATTCAGTCATTAAAACGAATGTGTAATCTTTGTTGGAAAATGAAGAAACATTTTAATTTTTGTGTGTTCAATAACGAATTTTACATAGTGGAGAACATTCATTAATGTCAATATAGTTTCAATTTAATGGAAACAACAACCTTTTAAGAGAATAGACAAACATTTCCCGCATCCTAATGTTCTTTAACGAGAAAAGAAATTCATTTATAACAGAAGTATGGTGTACTGTAATTGTCATACAGTAGTTAAGAAGTTTTTGTTTATCCTTTAATATGCTCCCCGTGTTCAGACAACGCAGTATACAGACCTAAGCCGCTGAGCACATTTTCTGGATGTTATTGAATTAGCATTCCTTATCCCTGCTCTTAAAAGAATTCGTTGACCGATCTCCTAGAGGAATCCCCTGTTGTCTTGCCTTTTACCGATCAGATGGCTGTTGCTGAACTGCATGTCGTGAAATTTTAGCCTTTGTTGCCGCTTTGAGCACACTGGCAGCTTGTTCCACTACGACTATAGGCTGCCAGCATCTTCAGCCCTGTATTGGGTGCTAGATTAGCAGCATCACGATGGGCGGGAGCTCTATCGTGTGCATGCTCGTTTGGAATACGGTTGCGACACACTCTGTGTTTCATTTCTGTGATGAAAGCTTGCACATGTACGACTTCGTTGTCAAATTTATGCGTCTCTTAAAATCCACAGGGAAATTGGTGAGCAACTGCTCAACAAAATGTCTTTCGTAATTGAGATTTTATTCGCACAATCGAACATTAACCAAATGCAAATGACTCTTCAAAGCCACTACAGAATGTTGTTTTCGATAAAACGCTATTTTAATTGGTCTTAATGAATCTTCTTCTCGATGCAAAAATCCTTAATGAGTATGCCACAAATTGAATGCTTCTTTTCTTAGTTAAAATGACTATTCATTTTCTTTATTGACCGATTTTTCGCACTAATGAAAATTTATTTCTTGGTAATGAAGGGCAAAAGGTGTATTATTGAACTCGGTTTTCGCCAAATATCGCGATTTGTCAGTGGCGAGCAGTTCAATTATTTGCCTCAGCATTCGGTTTCGGCAAAAAATTGAACTGCTCGACACTGACAAATCACGATATTTTGCTCAACCTCGTCCAATAATTGTTTATTGTTGTTATTATTACTTTCGGTGCTGCTTAACATTCAGACAACACTTAACTTTTTAATGTTACAAAAAATACTTAACCTACCATCTATCAGCGTTTCGCTTGAAACCACTGTACTGTTCTCACCAGGACCACAGTGTGTTGTCGCAATTATCACAAAGTTGTACTTCGTACCCGGATGCAGCTTGTCAACCGTCAATGTTAAAGACGTCGTTTCCACTTTTCTAGCATCTAAGAAGTCCTGATAATAGTCCTTCCTTCCTTCAAAGATTACCTGGGGTATACAGATAGATAACTCACTCATACACATAATATTGTATTTGAAGTCGCACCACTCGTAAGCAACGGCCCAGTTGGTGGTTTACAGGGGTGGACCTAGGAGCATCATTGAAGTCAGGGGCGTAGCGAGGTTTTTGAATAGTTGTAGGCCTGAGTCGTTATCACGCCGAAGGCGTGTATTGAGCGCCGAAGTTGCGAGCTTCTAGGGGGGTCCGGGGGACATTTTTTTTTTTACTGAAACCTCTGAAACGCCATTTCATGCATTCCTCTGACTCGAAAAGCGTTTGTAAAGTCAAGATATATACCTTGCATTTTACCAAAATTTTGAACCTGAGAACCAAAATGTTCATAATCCAGAATTCAACAAGCAAGAAATGGCCGTTTTACTTTTTATTTGCCATGAATGAATGTGATCTGAACTCCCCTTTACCACACACACAAATTTGAGAAAGAAAAAAGCTATGCCTAGAAGAAACCATCGATGGTTCCGCTTCTCCATGGCTGCCCAGGAGCTTCGCTGTCTTACCATATGTAACCGCTGTACGATTGTCGGTAGCACTTAATTTTCATAGCCTGCTGGCTCCTAAGTTTTCCCTTGCGTTCGTAATCTCACCCTTACAAAGTGGTTGCGATTATTATAATCGTAAGATACATTGAGAGATTGCGCTTCCTTTTTCGTTCGCGAAGAACTTCAGGAAATTGTTTATCTCTTACAACGGCACAATAATATATTGGACAGGCAGGCTGAAAATTTGTAGGCCCGGGCCTACGGGCCTACGGGCCTATAGGCTCGCTACGCCCCTGGAAGTACGGTGATTTCAATTGGATCAGAGCTCCAACGGTCTCTTACCACAGTCGGTGACTCAGAGTAACCTGGGACGCGTGCTTAAAAAGCCAGAACATTTTGCGCAGAATCTACTTTTCATACCTAACTTAAGGACAGAAGCTGGAGCGAGAAACAAAGCAAAAAAAAAAAAATATCGTGAAACTAACTTAGTTGGATTGAATCAAGCAAACGATTGAGATTCCATCAGAAAAGGGAAATTGGAATGCAAAGTTTAACGGTCCACGTTCCTAGTATTCAATACGCCCGTACCCTAAAAGAAATACCTGTGCACTGCAACAACTAAAACTACTGTCCTTTTTTAAGTTGATCACTGTTAAGAGAGCAGCGTCACAGCCGAGCATGCGCAATGATGCTCTCGAGTGATTGTTTCATCTGTCCGCCATCTTCAATTGGCCATGTTCTAAACGAGTGAGGGCCTGGGAACGAGTTTTAAAATTTATCGATTAGAAAAAAAATTGCTTACACTGCATGAAAGAGCATCTCAAAAATGGTTACCTAACCAACTTTGACGCTGTTCAGTTGATTTGGAGCTGAAACAAAAGCTTTTGAAAATTGTGAAAATTAGAGACTTTGTATGGTTTGGAGGGACAAACTTTCCGAAATAGACATTTGTATGGGGTTTTTTAAAGATCTAAATGAATGTCAACTGGTGACTTTTCGACCAAACATGCTCAAACTTGCTCAAAGTACTTATTTTGAGATACCCTTTCATCGAAGAATCGATTTATTTTAATGTCATTGATTTTCAATGAAGTTTGGATTCGTTCCCAGGCCCTTACTCGTTTAGAACATGGCCAATTTGGTCGGTGGGATTTATTTCGGCCAGTGTTTCTTATGATGCGCATTGAAGTCTCAGCTATATTTCCCTTTTGGGGATTTTAGTTTGTTTGTCCCGTGCCATATGGCTGGCGTTGATAATTGAAGATATATGTCGGCGACGAAACTTGAAAAAGCTTGCCAGCCATTTTCAAGTTGATGTATCGCCACTGCACTTGCGCGAGATCCGTGGTGTTTCTTTAAAGACAAAAAGACATATTACCGTGTATTTCTGTACGTCGTTCCCGTGCAGTATTGGTTTGTTCCACCGTAAGGTCAAGGTTCTTTTTCTAGGGTTCTCTGCACTGACAGCACTGGGTGGACCAGGAGCTGGAGAAATGAAATGTGTAGTACTTGTTACGGTAACCAAGGGAACAAAGTTCGTAACCTAATTCAGCCCGTGAAATGTGTCCTTATCTATCAAAATTGTAAGAGTTCGAGTACTACTTACCTCTTGGACAATATGGAAACCAAAAAATGGGCGTCATCAAGCTTATTCCTGAGTTATAATCACTTATGCCAAAATCAGGAGTGTTTTTATACGGTTATCTTGTTACTATGGTAACCTCTTACATCGCGAAAATTGCCATGACTGGTTTAACAATGATTTGGCATCAAGTTGATACCTATGTTGTAGTATCATCTTATAAGGCGTGGTACTATTGATTTATCCAAGCATAAGTGTTGGAACGTCCTGCCGTGAATTTCTCAAAACCCCGGAAAGCATTTCGCACCCGATAATTATTTTTCATGTCAATTTTCTATTAGGTTTTTAGGCAAACTAGCCGCACACTGTATGTATTTCTCAATTTCATAGCATACTTTCGTAAAAGATAATAAAAAATATTACAAATCGAATTTCTGGCAATTAACCTACTGCATATAAAATAGTTTTTCCGGCCCGATACGAGTTCAGGAGTTTCGAGAAACGCGCGCCAGGAAACCGTGTCAGTCACCATTTGGGGCTGTATTAGACCGCTAGTGGTCTCTAATTAGATTGTGGGGCAGGCGAAAGACGCGCGCACGAAGTTGCGAGGAGACGCGACGCGAAGGGCGTTCCCCTCGCGTCGCGTTTCCTCGCAACTTCGCGCGCACGCGTGTCTTTCGCCCGCCCCACAATCCATCGCCGAAATTAGAGACCACTCGCAGTCTAGGGCTGTATATTATACTATACTGTAATAATGAATGGCTAAATCTTTAAGGCGCACGGTCACGATATTTTGGGTCATTATTACAGAGATAAAAAAAATGCACTCAAATAATGCAAAACAGTGAAATAACAAATTTTAAGGGAAGATAAGCACCAAAGAGACAAGAATAAATGCAAATATGGCGAGGATGGTGAAGGATGGAGAAGATCGCAACGGATTACAAATTACCTTTTTGAAAAGTTTAGCCTCAATTTTTCAAAAAGGTAATTTGTAATCCATTTCAATCTTCTCCATCATTCACCATCCTCGCCATATTTGCATTTATTCTTGTCTCTTTGGTGCTTATCTCCCCTGAAAATTTGTTATTTCACTGATTCGCATTATTTAAGTGCATTTTTTATCTCTCTAATAATGACCCAAAATATCGTGACCGTGCTCCCTTAACTCTGTTGAAGATCGTTATGTGTTACCTCAAAAGTGGAAGTTAAAAGCAACATTTTTTTTCGTTAGGATTGTGATGCTGAAGAACGCACGATTCTAAGTCTTTAAGCTGGGGGAAATAATTATAAAAGTGGTAATTCAGAACGGTAGTTTTGTTTGTGAATCTTAATAGGCTTGGAAAACGAATGGTCTTATAAGAACTTTTCATTTCTATAAATAAAATCCAAGTAACTGAAAGCAGTTGAGACATTTTCAAATGCATCTGTGTCAGCAGTGTTTAGTCTGTGTGTCAAATGCTACAGTGAAACAATCTTATTGGACTTTCAAACAAAGCATAGCCTACCTGTGGTTGTGATATTCACATGAGTACCAAAGTCTCCAGCCCCAGCCGAGGTGTAAGCACGTACTTTGACACTATACTTAGAACAAGATTCCAATCCATGTAACACTACGTATGTTTCTGTTGTGTTTTGTAGTACAGCATGCGCACCGGATCTGGTTCGAGCATTACGCCTCATCTGCTCCACTTCATAGGCTTTCACTGGACCGTTGCTCTGTTCTCTGGGGAGAGGATCCCAGCTTATGTTGTATGTCGTCTCGTTGATATTTTGTGATGTGATGCTCTGTGGTGCGATACTTGGTTCTGAAAAGAAATTCAACATTTGTAATTTTCAAAAAGATGACGACATTTTTTAATTTGTAATAAGACATGTTTCGACGTTGCAAACATAATCGTCAGTTACAAAATCTTTGAAAACCGTAAGGACTATAGATACATGTAACAACTGAGAGAAACATGCATAATTAATTATGATGAAGTGGGAAAAAAATTAATCAAATATGTGAGGAGTTACAAAGTATTAGAAAGGATGAAAAAAATATTGGAACTTATGCATAATTAACTGAAATCACGCAGGAAGAACAATACAAATAAACACATGAAGGAAAATAAAGCCTAAGCGTAACTGTGTCAGGTTGCCGTGATGAACTTTAAATTTAAATTGGGCTTTTCCCAGTTAATGTGCAATGCCTCCTTAAGTTTAAGTTGAAATTTAGTGGAGGAAGAATCAAGCATTTCGAAACAATCCGCATAAATTTCAACTTAAACTTAAGGAGTCCATGCATATTAACTGGGAAAAGCCCAATTTAAATCAAAAAGTTCATCACCTCCACCTGTCACTTACGCTTAAGGCTTTATTTTCCCTCAAGTATTTACTTGTTTTGTCCTTCCCGTGTGATCTCAGTTAATTATGCATGTTTCACCTTATTGTAAAAGTTCCAACATTTTTTTTTTCATCCTTTCTAATACTTTGTAACTCACTCACATATGTTATCATATTTTGTCATTTCATCATAATTAATTATGCATGTTTCACTTAGTTGTTATTTAGTCCTAATGGTTTCTAAAACATTTTGTAACTGACGATGATGTTTGCAACATCAAAACATGTCTTAATACAAATTAAAAAATGTCATCTTTAAAAAAAAAAGTTACAGTTTACTTTCTGCTCTCTCGACCATTTAATTCTGCATTTGTGTGACAAAAGACATGAACTAAAGTACGTCAGAAACGCATCAACAAAATTCCGGTCAAAATATACATTTATTTTCTAGTAACACCCAACACTTTTAGAAACGCACGTAAGTTTGTAAATTGAGCAAAGCGACTTCGTTTTATATACAGAAATCACGACCTAAATTCCACACATGTGAACGTTCCGGAAATTAATCAATACAAGGCCTTAGATGCTCATGGCTGTGACATTAGTAAAACCATACTAATCATTTTAGCCATGAAAGGTAGAGGATACAAATGAAAACTGTTTTTATCCAGAAGAAAAGTGCCAAAAAATCATTGGAGAGATCCAGACATTTCGGGCGTTGCCCGTCTTCAGTGGATTAAGGCAAGAAGAGTCTTGCTGACACTCATGGTCTACACACACAAAACAGCAACTCTTCATCTCCACGTCTCTCCATAAATCAAGTCTGTACCATTAGAACCGGTACACGATCCAATCAGAACTATAAGAAGGCGTGTACTATGTCTTGGAAAGATTTGACCATGAATCGAATTGATGCAAGTTTCTGTTGATGGTGTTTTGATTCGCTGATTCCCTCACCCGCTCTTGTCCAATGCAGGGTGTCGAAAGGATCAACAGATAACTAAATTTCCGCTGAATATCAACAATGAAAAGCGGACAGGAGAAAAAGGTAAAGTGAAATGTGATGACTCCGCACCGAAGAAAACAACTGAGGTTGAAAGTGTTTTATACGCTTCTACAACACACATGTACTACACACTGCTACGATCGAACTTTCAGTTCGGATAGCAAGAGAAATAATCGGCTCCCTGCATATGGGCGAAGATTCCATCTACGTTCTCCATCACAACACATGAAAAACAACGTGATCTAATGCCTGCATGCAAATCTGAATCTCACTTACTGTACACTGGCACTTGCTTGGTCCCACTGGCACTGGGGCCTGGTCTAATAGTTTCAGCCTTAACTGTTATGGTGTAGCTTATTCCACCAAGGACATCAAAACTATAGCTCAGCGTTTGATTTCCTGTGGTCTTTTGACTTGATATACCCTGCCCTCCATAGTTGTAGCTATAGGTAAGTGTGTATCTCTTGATGATACCATTTTTATCAGCAGGTTCGTCCCAAGTGACTGTCATTCGTGGTCTGGTATTTCCATTTGGTTCGAGAAAGGTAAACTGGAGATTCTCTGGTTTAGAGGGTGCTACATAAAAAAAAGTAAAAAAAAAAAAAAAAAAGGATAAAGAAAAAATTCTGTATCTTCTGTTAGGCACGCGGTATTTGCTATGGTTGCCGGAATGTTGCAATATTCAATACGAACAATTTTATATTCAATGTTTCAATATTTTATTCAATAAACCAAAATTATATTCAATATTTCGATATTTTATTTAATAAACCAAAATTATATTCAATGTTTCGATATTTTATTCAATAAACCCTGATCATATTCAATGTTTCGATATTTTGTTCAATAAAACCAAATTATATTCAGTGGCTTGATATTCAATTAACCGAAATTATATTCAATGCTTCGCATTCTTATTCAGTAAATCAAATTTATATTCAATAACTCCCAATAAAATATGTATTGGAATAAAGATTTGTTTGCGTTTTATTTGTATTCAATGCGCGCTTGTTCAATTCAATAACTGATTTTTTGTTCAATGCGTAATTTTATGTTCAATAATTTCTGCTGTCCATCCTGGTCAGCGGATGATGGACGACCCTGTAGTTACCCTATGTATGAGACCACCTAAACATGGCGGCCGATGCTGTGTGCCTGGTCGGTGGTACGTGCGTGATAGTGCTTTCGTCTTTTAGATATAACCTGCTTCCACGAAGCCATACTTCTCTTTAGTAGAATCGTAATGGTATTATCTGTCCTGCATTCACTGCTCGCTATGGATTTGTTCTTCGATAAACACCAATCAAGTTCTAGGTCAGCTACGTACTTTGTTTGCGGAAATGTATCAATACTGAAACGAGAGAGTAAACCACTGGGTTTACCTCGGTGTAAAAACTTGGCGAGATTTTCTTTGTCTTACGAGGTATTGTTGTGCTGTACGCTTTTGTTTTGCATGTTTTGTTTTCTTTGTTTTACGTCATTCGTGAGTTTCCAAACCACTTGAGACTGTAAGCTCGCCAGACTTTGGATCAAGCAGGGAGAAACCATTCCGGATGTTGTGGTTTCTACACCTGGACAGATATTGCTAAGATGCTACGAATTTCGCGGTGTACACTGTATAGAAGGATAAATGAGTTTAACCTGGAGAATTTAGGTGGGTTTTCGGACATTTCCTCGTTTCAGTATTCATACATTTCCGCAAACAAAGGGTGCATTCCTTTGGGGTGATCCGAGTTCGGATCAGTGATCCAAGATCTGTTTGGATCTGTCTGGATCATGGTGCATCAAAGGAACCGGCGAATCCACTCTGGTCATGGATTCGCCGGTTCCTTTGATGCACCATGATCCAGACAGATCCAGACAGATCTTGGATCACTGATCCGAACTCGGATCACCCCAAAGGAACGCACCCAAAGTACACAGCTCAGGGGCGGATCTAAGGGGAGGGTGCAGGGGGTGCGCACCCCACCCCCGGAAGACCTGCGGCTTTCTAATACAACTGGTATCCCGCAAAAAAAAAAAAACTATGTGGTTTATTGGTATTGATGTTATGTTATTGCCTAGGCAAAAGCCTCCGTCTTCGTATTCGCTATTAAAATTTGTTTACGTCCGGTCACCAGTCAATTACGCCATTCCTTAGTGGTGCACCCCCTCCTAAAAAAAATCCTGGATCTGCCCCTTCAGCTGACCTAGAACTTTGTTAGTGTTACCATCGAAAAACAAATCCATATCGAGCAGTGAACGCAGGACAGATAATGCCATTTCGAGTCTACTAAAGAGAAGTGTGGCTTCGTGGAAGCCTAAGTCAGGGTTATCATCTTGGATTTCAATCTCCTCTAGCAGGTTATTTATAATAGACGAAAGCACTTTCACGCACGTAGCACCGACCAGGCACACAGCATCGGCCGCCATGTTTAGGTGGTCTCATACATAGGGTAACTACAGGGTCGTCCATCATCCGCTGACCAGGATGGACAGCAGAAATTATTGAACATAAAATTACGCATTGAACAAAAAATCAGTTATTGAATTAACAAGGGCGCATTGAATACAAATAAAACGCAAACAAATCTTTATTCCAATACATATTTTATTGGGAGTTATTGAATATAAATTTGATTTACTGAATAAGAATGCGAAGCATTGAATATAATTTCGGTTTATTGAACAAAATATCAAGCCACTGAATGTAATTTTGGTTTTATTGAACAAAATATCGAAACATTGAATATAATTTGGGTTTATTGAATAAAATATCGAAACATTGAATATAATTTTGGTTTATTAAATAAAATATCGAAACATTGAATATAATTTTGGTTTATTGAATAAAATATTGAAACATTGAATATAAAATTGTTCGTATTGAATATTGCAACATTCCTGCAACCATAATTTGCAGCGGTCTGCTGTAAAGACTAAATTTGAGTGGCACTCTAATACGGTGGTTGACGGCACGTTTTTCCACAAACGTGCTGAAGGACACAGATATCGCAATTGCAGGCAGTCGATGCCATACAAGAAAAAGCTGACTATAGGATAAGATAGGATAGGATAACTTTATTTAGACACGGTTAACTCATCAGTACAACATCATCAGTACAACATGATGATGTTGTACTGATGATGTTGTACTGATGAGTTTACAGTGTCTACATAAAGTTATCCTACAGTGGGAATTTCAGAGCTCGCTTACAGGACCGGACTGACTTACAATTACAGAAAAAAATTAACACACTGTGGGAAAAACTATTATTTTTTTGGGTGGGAGGAGGGGCAGGGAGGAGATGGGGGAAGCGTGGGGGAAGCGTGGGGGAAGCGGGGGGGAGCGGAGGGGAAGCGGGGAAGGGGGGGAGCGGGGAGAGAGCGGTGGGGAGGCGGGGGAAGAGCGAAATTCGATATTTTCTTCATTGTCATACGTCCTATGGTTTTACTTTTTCGGGGTATCAGTCAGGTGACAGGGCAAATCAGATAAGACTTAGAAAAAGGGTTTCCTTCTGCATTGACTGTTGACCCAGTTTTCGGTGGATGATAGTCAGGGTCGGTCAGGTTCATCATTACCCACAGACAGCCAAAACGTAAAAGGAAGGAAACTGAATTATCATTATCACAAATCAATAGATACTGAATAGCGCTCGTTTATGCAGACTAAAAATACAGCAATAGAAAAACGTCGTTTCCTACCAACTAATAAGAAATTGCAAATTTATAAATGTTGTGGTTCAATTTTATCCTTGGTTTAAACACCTCCTCCCCCCCCCCCCCCCCCCCTTTGTTTTAAACTAATTATCAAACACCATGCCCAAAAACAAAGGAAGGGAAACTGAATAAAATTGAACCACAACATAAACAACAAAAGTGCGTTTTCGCCATGAAACTTGTAACAGTTGTATTCTTGAACGTACAAAACTGTCATCTTGGACGTTTTCCAAGTGCTTCGTCCAAGAAGCACCGCTTATCTTTAATGGTCTTTAGTCTAATCCCATTATTACAGAAGAATGGATAACCATCAGACTCGCATGAAAACAGCCAGTGATGATTACTCGGGCCGTAAGGCACCGGGTCTGAGATTCGGCTCTGTTTCTTTTTTCCAGCATTGGTGTCATATGAATTTCCTCACGCCACTTGACTGCACGTGAATCTTGCCACGCACCACTGTACAGAAATGGCCGTCATCTTGGAAAGATGTTTTCAAAGGTCACGTTTGTTTCTGTCTTAATTATTTTTGCAAAAGATACTTCGATGAGTCACTTCAGAGATTTCTCTGACCATATGTTGAATCTTAAACCGTTATTGATAACCATTTTCTTTCTCAAATAGTGAGCAGAAATATTCATCAAACGGCACGAAAACTGTAAAACTGTAACTGTAAGTCATTTGGAATAAACAGACTATTTTCACTTCATTAAAAATGCTATGTGTTATGGTCAAGGGGACGTAGCTGTCGCCTTTCCTGCGGGTGGCCCAAACCAAACAGTTTCACTCTGTTGATTATTTTTTTCCTCACATTTCACCGAAACTCCATTAACGTTTATTTTTGAATGATAAGCAATTATATTTTTAAATTGCGTAACGTGAAATCCCACTATAGAACTGGCTTCAGAAACCTTAATCTCTTTAGCAATGTCTCTGTTTCAAGTGACGTATTTCAGTAAACAGTTTCACCCCGCTGAATATTTTTTCTCCTCACATTCCAGTAACGTTTATGCCAAAAAATCCTGCGTTCTGTAATGGTCTTTGGTGCAAGCTGGCAGACCTATTCGCCACTTCCATATCTCCCATAATACACTCCGTTTGCCCCCGCCCCCCCCAATTTTGCATAACCATTGTTTTCAATTTCTCTTGGGGCTTAAAATCGTCCCGAGACAAATTGAAAACAATGCTTATGTAAAATTTTGGGGGGCAAACAGAGTGTATTATGGGAGATGTGCAAGTGGCGAATATGAGGAATCAAACTGCTGGGATCAAAAACAGACAAAGCCACTAATCATTCATTGTTTTTATGGGTCATCGTTTTCTACTTAGTCGGTTTTCTATGGCATCGTGTTTTGGGTCATCGTTTCTAGACATCCATAACACAAGCAGTGTTGAGTGTACTTGAAGAATGCATTGTATTAGAGAAGGCAGTGCTACTATCTGCTCATGATGAACATGATGCAATAGTGAAAATAAAATATGGAAAGGAATTCAGATTACAATCGCGCAGGTGAGTCAGTGAAGTAGCAAACTGCAATTTCTCATTGTCTTTTGCGGCAAGGCCGAGTAAAAGCCAACATGGCCTCTTGTTATACCTTTAAAAGGCATGGAAATCCTTGCTTGACTGTGCGAATCAAGTTCCTGTGAGAAATTTACAGCGTAATCAAATATGTTGCGAGCCGGTCAAAAGACGCGATTGTGTATTCCCGAGGGATACCTAAAACCCAACAATTCATCGTGTTGATCGGAAACAATAATTTGTGGATCGATACTACAATCGAAGGTTATGAAAGCAAAGGCAGCAAGAGCAGTTAATGTGATCATCTCAGTTCGTGACAGGACCGCTCAGGCTCAGAGTCAGATTTGAACGGATAGTCAAGCTATCCGAACGGCAGAAACTAATCTTTCCATCAAATAGTGCATACCACGTTAACGCCAACAGGCGTCTTGTTGGGAGATAAATAGATTAAAGAGCAAACAAGTAACTAACCGTCCTGTTGTGTTCTAGTTTCTTTCTCAGGACTCCATGGACCGGGATGGTCGCGGTTACGCACGCGCATATTTACTTTATATCGAGTCCATTTCTTCAGGTTCTGTATTGTGTGAGTGGTTGCTGAATCCGAAGCACTCACTGTCTGGTTTACAGATGCTCCGACCTCTCTATAGGCAATGGTATATCCAGCGGGGGGCCCATTTAACTTGTCAGAGCTGGGTTCCTAAAACGTAAACATAAAATTTGTGCTCATGTACAGGAAAAAACTACCTATGTATTTTTCCCCAACCCCTCAACTATTTTGTGACTGTATTAAGTACACGTAAATTGCAATGGCATATGTAGTGCAAATAAAGGCAAAATGAATGCGCTGATGATAAAGTATGTCATGTACCTGTATTTAAAATAAAGTCTGAATAAAACCAGTCAGCACTGTTCAGGTCTCAGTACGTTTATGCTTGTTTGGAAGATAGTTGCAACTTAAAACAACACAGCTACCTGGCATTTTTCGACCTCAGGAAAGCTCGGCTGATTCCAAAGCAGATACCTATTGTTTCAAATTGATATTGATGCGATGCTACAAATGAAAAATTTAGACCACCCCTCCCTCCCCCCCCACCCCCCCCCCCCCCTTTCGATGACGGAAAAAATGGCGTGTTTTGGGATGAGAGCAAATTCATCATTGATTTGGGGGGAGGGGGTTATTTCTCTTTTTATTCTGTCCGAGATTGTCGGAGGACCATACTGTCGTTACCAAAATATATATAGAGACTAAATAGATTGCATGCCAAAAGGTGAAAGCTGCCAGCGCACCGTGAATAACTAAATAGAACAGAACAAAGATTAGCCAACTAACTGAAAACATGATTGCAACAGTAAAAGGATAATATAGTTTGTTTGTTGTTCTTTTGTGAGTGTTAAGTTCACTACTGATTACTGATATGAAAATTTAAGAGGTGCGCATAATGGCGTGTTATGAGCATTGCCCAAAAGTGAAGGCCAACTTAGATTTTTATTCTTTCTATAAATGTGCGGCAACTGCAAAATAAAATTACCGTTGCATCTCCACGCAAATACTAAGTAACAATGTTAACAACTAATTTATTTCGAAAAAAATGACTTAACAGAAATAAAAGAAATTTAAGGATAACAACACGTTCACAGTTGATGCAAGCTATATTTTATTTCAGTATTTTACCTGCAAAAACAAGTTTAGCTCACTGGCAAAAAGAAAAAAAAAGAAAAAAGAAAATAAACTCTTGCAGCGGTGTTGAACTCAAGAAAATCAGGGATGCATATCGCTCTGACAGCCTCCGCGCGCGCTGTGCCAGTGTCACTCAATTTATGGCGTACGTCTTAAAGTTAAAAGTTGTATATGTGTATCACTATATATGGGTTATTGGCCAAGCGTGAGGTCAAGATGGCGGGATATTGGCCAAGTTCTTTTTTTGCGTGTTTATGGACCGAGACGAAGTCGAGGTCCATAAACACGCAAAAAAAGAACGAGGCCAATATCCCGCCATCTTAAACGAACAAGCTTGGTCAATAAAGGATTTATTATATGACTCAAAGGACGCTATTAAAGAGATAGTAAAACGCGTGACGAACGGGCTATCCCGAGCGGTCAAGATGGCTCCATCTTGACCTCACGGGTAGCCAATCACAGCAGGAGAATTGATTCATCTTGACCGCTGCAAGAGCCAGTCATATACTAAATTTGTTTATTGGATATTAATTTTTCTTTCTGTGCAATCGTTTTCTTTATAGAAATGAATCTAACACGATTATCATTTCTGAAGATATAATATGGGACGATTTACAAGCTGTTACTGACGATTTTGTGCGATTTATCACGGTTTTGTACCAGTGAAAGTAAAATAATAGGCATAGCTCATTGTTTATTTCAATGATCGCTTAAATCGTCGAGAACCGTTCTGAATTGTCGCAAACAAAACCTTAAAGCGCATGAAATGTATCGTAAACCGTACCTAAAACGTAAAAGTATCGTTTAAACATAGTGCACGGGGAGAACAGTTAAGTCCTTAAGTCTTTCGCCATTGTTTCGTATTGCTGATATCGGAAATACGACCATTCATAGACTCTACAGTTTCTACACGATTCACGTTTAGTACTCCCATCAAGCGCATTTTTCTCTGAATTCTTTATAAAAGACACAATGTTAAAAATGTTCTCTGTAGGATTTAGGTGAGGACTTCAAGGCAGTCCTTTTCAATGTTTATAGCTGGTGCCCTTCTTTTCGTCGGCTGTTATTTTTCTCGATGGCATGTTGTCGTAGATTTTCCACTGCTGATATGATCCCTTATTATTCCCTGCAGAGATCTGGTAATTTGTCCGAAGAATAACTCCTTTTATTTAGTCTGTGTTACCGAAAATACCCCACCTGTGATACCTATACTCGGTTCTACCGTCAAATTGTGACGCATGTGAGTGCGTCGAGACCATTGACTTATCGCGTTAATTGCGCAGACAGAGAAACTCCTAATTATTGCAGCCTTCTGTTTTGTCACGTTGCAATCTTGGACACAATCTTGGACAATTCAAATGAAAAATTTAGACCACCCCTGCCCCCCATTTCAACGATGGAAAAAATGGCGCGTTTTTGGTTGAGAGCGAATTCATCATTGATTTAGGGGGGGGGGTATTATTTCTCATTTTACTCTGTCCGAGATTGTAGATATGCGAAGTTTGAGTTTATTTATGTGGACCAATTTACCCAATCAAAAATACATCCACATTCATAATAATAATAATAATAATAATAATAATAATAATAATAATAATAATTTTGAACTTATATAACGCATTTTCCATGTGTATATGATCAAATACGCTTTACAAGCAGATGAAATTTGATCAGTTGCGCATTTGATCATATTCAGATGTTAATTTGCGCCTAATAAGTAATAAATTATTATATTTATTATTATACATTGGAATTTGGAAATTTGGAAATGTTGGTTTTTGTGGAGAGGGGAAAACCGGAGAACCCAGAGAAAAACCTCTCGGAGCAGAGAAGAGAACCAACAACAAACTCAACCCACATATGACGTCGAGTCCGGGAATCGAACCCGGGCGACATTGGCGGTAGGCAAGTGCTCTCACCACTACGCCAACCCTGCTCCCCTCACACAGAGGAGTACCATATTTTCGTTAGAAATTGACTCCTTTGTTTATTACTTTTTATTCCTATTCGTACTGAAAACAAGCAGTTACCGTCCATTTGACGTAAATTGTTTGAGAGGTAACACCTGTGACGTTGATGACTTGAACAGTGATTTCTGGAGCTGAATAACAAAACAAACCGTTATTAGAGAAGTAACAATAATGCACACCACTAATGAGTTTCAATTATGGTGCTTGACAATATACGCCAGTCGCAATATTAAAATGCAACTTGGTGGCCCCATGCATGGGTTTCTTGTTGTAGTGTTGCAAAGCTGGTTTCGCTTCTTTACCTGCTCGCACAGCTTGCCACTTGTTCAGTTATCTGGAAAGCGAAGTTTTCGATTTCTGGACACGTTTACGTGTAACGTTGAGTATGTGTCATTCAAGTTTTATGTATTCCGCTAGCATGACGTATTTGTCCCATATATTTGTAACTACCGAAATAATCCTTAGTGGTCATTTGCACCTAACGCAAGCACTTGCAGTCAACAAGAAAAAAAGTCAATAAATCACAAAATCAACAAAACTGGGCAAATTTTATTCCTCGAAGGCGTGATTACGCATATAATGTCATTTCCATGACTACTTACTCGCAGTGGATGTTATAAAGACCACGGCATTACTCCAATCCCCTGTTCCCAAGACACTTGTAGCCTTTACACTGACATTGTAGGAAGTGTAAGCTTTCAGATTATTCAACTGTTTATGGAATGAGCCACCTGGCAGGTCAGTGTCATTATTTTGAAGCCGAAGAGTAAAGCCATCTATTGGTTCTTCATCTAATCCTACTGAATAAGACCACTTGACTAATGCTGATCTTGCCTGGATGTCACCTTGATTAACCTGCACAGTTGGTTTTCCTGGAACCTCTGCAAACAAAATCACAGAAGAACTTCATCCTCCCATGGTCTGGAACAATAGTTACAAGGGCATGGTATTAGCTTAACTATTGTTATTTTTGCCCTTTCTCTCTTATTACTCACTTAATCCTTAACTTAATCCGTCAAAACTTCATCAGTTCTTAGAGAACTGAAATCTTCAAAAATTAACAAGGGAACAGGGCTGGATAACATCCCTCCCGCCTTCTGACAGCAGCGGCCGATATTATTGCTCCATCACTAACTTATATTTTCAACCTATCGTTGACAAAGGGTATCTTTCCTCAAGATCTAAAAGTAGCCAAAGTGACCCCTCTTTATAAATCAGGCGCAAAGGATCAAGTTGAAAATTACCGTCCAATATACGTGCTGCCAATTGTGGCAAAGATATTTGAAAAAGAAATTCACAATCAGTTCTATAAATACTTGATGGACAACAACCTGCTACATTCCTCTCAGCACGGTTTCCGCAAGAAAAGATCAACACAAACAGCCTTAATAAAAGTCGTTGATGAGTGGTTGTCCAACATTGTCAATGGTCAAGTTTCAGCAGTTGTATTCCTCGATCTTGCAAAGGCCTTCGATACAGTAAAGCATAGTATTCTGGTGAGAAAACTCCAAGCTCTTGGAGTTACTGGACTTGATTTAGACTGGTTTATTTCATATCTTGACAATCGACAACAGCAAGTATTTTTCAACGGTTTGCTTTCGTCCACCGAACATATCTTATCAGGGGTTCACCAAGGCTCGGCCCTGGGGCCTCTACTTTTCTTGGTCTACATAAATGACCTCCCTTCTTGTATCTCTCACTCCACTGTTAATATGTTTGCCGACGACACTGCCTTGTATTATTCTTCCAATAATACAGACGAGATCCTGAGAAGGCTTAATGATGACCTTGAAAATATATCCAGATGGATCAAACCGAATGGATTAGCGTTAAACCCAAGAAGTGTGAGTACATGGTCATTGGTTCACCACAGAGACTTAACTGTGTTCAATTTGGCACATTAATGCTAAATGGGGTCGCAATAAAGAGAGTAGAGACCTTCAAATACCTTGGAATTGTACTGGACAGTAATATTTCTTGGTCAAGTCATATCGACTACTTGTGCAACAAGGTCTCCTCAAGAATCGGTATCCTTAAACGCATAATGCCTTGCCTTACATTACCATTAGCTCAAACCGTGTATAAGTCAACTATTCAGCCCTTATTTGACTACTGCGGAGTAGTCTGGTACACATGCAGCGAGACATCATCTCTACGACTACAGGGACTGCAAAATCGTGCTGGAAGAGTAATCCTCTTGACTGACAATCGCAACCCGTCTGCCTCAGTACGAGCTAAGTTTAACTGGTCGACATTACAGCAGAGAAGATAAGTACAACAAAGTCATTCTTACTTACAAATGTTTAAATAATCAACTAGAAGGGCTTGATACGAACTACTTACGTCATTCAGAAATACACAGTTATAATACTAGAAACAAAGATAAGTTTGTTTTACCTAAACCAAGAACTGAATACATGAAACGTACTTTGAAGTACACTAGTATCACCTTATGGAACACATTATCTAAGAATATCCAAAACTCTGACTCTGTATCAAGCTTTAAAAGACAAATTAGCGAAATATAATTGTAATCATTTAATTATTTTATTTTATCATTATTTGTGTCAAGTTTTAAAAAGACAAGTCAGCTAAATGTTATTGTAATCAATTAATCGTCTTATTTTATTCTATAGTTTTGATGTATTCATAATTTATGTTGAAACTTATTAGTGTATATTGTACATTATTTTAGTATTGTATTTATTTATGTCAGGGGCACCTGGGAGAACAGACTGCTGAAGGTGTTTCCTGGTTAAATAAAGCTCATTATTATTATTATTATTATTATTATTATTATCCTGTTAAAATCAACTGTAAAGTTACGGAGATATATTAATAATTAAACTTAAGGCCATATTGGCCTTCACTCGACCTTCCAAGAGGAAACCGGAAATTGCACTTTGCTACTTCGCTGATTCACCTATATGGCTGTTAAGTTATAATAACGCGATCTGAATTCCTTTCTATATTTTACTTTCACTACGGCATCATGTTGACCATGTACAGATAGTTGCACTACCTTCTCTAAAAGTAATACATCGCATTTTCAAGTACATTCGACATTGCTTGTGATATGATGTCCGACCCATAAAAACAACGAATGATTAGTGGCTTTTGATCCTACAAGTTTGTGTTTACTCATAGATCCTCTAGCTTGCATTAAATACCGGAGGATTATTTTGCATAAGTGTTTGTGTTGCTACTGGAATATCGGTGAAATGCGAGGAGAAAAATTATTCAGCACCTAAAAATACCTGTGCTTTTGATTCGAACAGCCTTGAAAACCCGTTTCAGGTATATGTGAAAGGCGTGTTCAAAATTCCATCTTGAAACAAACATTACCAGGCCCTCGATTCATTTCGCTAAACACCTTATACATGACATATATATTTCTCTTCTGCCTATGCTACTAAAAATCACTCAAGCAAATTGCTATAGCAATAACTGCAGCAACAACGACAACAACCATTAATGGTAACAATAACGTGCAGTGGATGCACGAAGAAAAATAGGTACCCAGTAGGGTACATGAGTCTAGTGCTTGGAACTGATGAGATTATTTTGACTGATTTGACATGACATACCAAGGGTTGGAAACAAATGGAACCTGTCATGGACACCATTCTGTTTCTGCTTTTTAAAAACAGTATTTAGGTTTAGAAGCTGCTGTGATTGCTGTTTGGAGGTTTACAGGTTGTTACGTGGGTCTGCCTACTTGTTGGTTTCAGTTCATTTAGGCTAATATCGTTTGCGGTAGTTTCACTCCAAACCAGCAGTAAGGTAAGGCAGGGTGCGTAGACTTTTGAGCTGTGAAAATTCAATGACTTTCCAGGACTTTTTCCAAGACTTTTTGAAAAATTCTATGACCTAGCTGTTAAGCAGCTGTTCTGACACAGTATGTTAAAACAACGACAAAAATGTTCGCAAGTGTAATCTTGCAACACACGCCATGTTTATTTCTACTGAAATAAATAATACATTTGGACTTGTCAGTTAATTTTTTTTGACTTTGGATCTACATTGCTTTCAACTTATAGAGAGCCTGCTGATTTTCCATGAATTTCCAGGACCCAAACCTAAATTCCAGGACTTTCCAGGCCTGGAAAATGAATTTATAAAATTCCATGACTTTCCAGGTTTTCCAGGACCTGTACGAACCCTGTAAGGGGCACTGGGGTACTACTTGGAGGAAGGGGAGAGGGCTGGGAAATGGGCAGGTGGTTCGTGGCGTGGTAGGTATTGCATTTCAATTGTGGGGGAGGGGTCTCATTTTCAATAAAATCAGCATTATGTTAGTCTGTGCCCAAAATGCGTGTAATTTTGGGAAACAATTTGAAGAACAACATGCAAAATCCCACAATCTTGTGCTGAAACACAAGGCTGGATTTATAAAACAGAGCACACAATCAAAATGAAACATTTATTTGAAAACTGAAACAGGAACGTCAAGTTACAAATAAGTAGCTTTTCTAACTCAACTACATCAAGTTGTGTGACACGTGTTTTGATACCAGTGGCTTTAAGGAAACTTTCTATTGCATCATTAAAAGAAGTATAGCTATGTTACTTCTCTCTGCTTTTTATATGAAGCTGGCAACGATATCAAACTAGTTATTCTCAGTCAGCAAAAAACTGAACTACAAGAGTTGCGCTTTTATCTACAAACATCTTCTTTTGACCAGCGTGAAGAAGTAGGTTCTTTAACTCATCAACATTAAGTTCGGAAACAGGTGTTT